>ONZH01011571.1:0-196859 GCA_900303285.1 Rhinella marina
AATGCGTGCTGGTGAGGGTCAGCCAGGATCCCGCTCATCCAGAATCCCTGCCTTTATGGGACAGTTAAGCAGGGGGCGGGTTACACCGCTGTTGAGGCCTGAGCAGGTTGAACAGGTGGTGCAATGGATAGCCGATAGCGCTTCCACACAGTTGTCCACCAGCCAGTCATCCACACAGTCTCACTCTGACCCTCCTTCCTCCACACCTGGCCAACAGAGTCATCCCACCCTTGACCCCTCCCAGGAGCTCTTTTCGGGTCCTTTTTCAGATGTGCCGGAAGAATCCCAGGAGCTAGGAGAGGAATTTGTTTGTAGTGATGCCCAAACCCTTGAGTTTTCGCCATCCTCCTGCTGATGTGGACCCTGAACCAGCATCTGTTATCATGAGCGATGATGATGATGAGACGCAGTTGCCATCAAGGGAGGCTGTTGGAATGTCCAGTGGGCAGGAGGAGGAGCAGAGTGAGGAAGAGGAGGTGGTGGATGACGAAATGACCGACCCCACTTGGCCAGGGGTGATGTCCAGCGGGGAAAGCAGTGGAGAGGTGGTGGTCTGCGCAGCACCGAAAAAGGCAGCAAGAGGCAGAGGGATGTCCAGAGGCAGAGGGATGTCCAGAGGCAGAGGGATGTCCACAGGCAGAGGGATGTCCACAGGCAGAGGGATGTCCACAGGCAGAGGGATGTCCACAGGCAGAGGGATGTCCACAGGCAGAGGACAGTCCAGACAAAGTAGTGAGGCCACAGCCAGCACGGCCGAAGCTGTTCCCGGCAGCGGGCAGTCGCGCGAAGCTCCCCCATCGAGGCCTCGTACTTCTGTGGTGTGGAGATTTTTTAATGTTTGTGCGGATGACAAACTGAGCGCGGTTTGCACACTCTGCCACTCAAAACTGAGTAGGGGCTCTGAGAAGAGCAATCTGACCACCTCAGGCATGCGGCGTCACTTGGAAGTCAAGCACTGGGCTGAGTGGGAGAGAGCAAACGCAATACAAACTGCGCCCGGTCCTGCTGCCACTGCCTCTTCCCCTTTGTTGTGTGCTGCCACTGCGGTCCAGACCTCCAGCCAGGACACCTCCACATCTGCCTCTGCCTCGGCTACTTTGGGGCCTTCTCCTTCAGCCTCCCCTTCCCCCGCCTCTTCGCCTGCACCCTCACACTCCTCGTCCCAACAACTGTCCATCTCGCAGGCGTTCGACCGCAGGCGGAAGTACGCCTCGAGTCACCCCCAAGCCCAAGCCTTAAACTGCCACATCTCCAAACTGCTGGCCCTGGAGATGTTGCCGTTTAGGCTTGTGGAGACGCAGGCCTTCCGCGACCTGATGGCGGCTGCCGCACCTCGCTATTCCGTCCCCAGCCGCCACTACTTTTCCCGGAGTGCCGTCCCCGCCCTGCACCAGCACGTGTCGCGTAACATCAGGCGGGCCCTGAGGTACGCAGTCAGCGCAAAGGTCCACTTGACCACCGACTCGTGGACAAGCGCTTGCGGCCAGGGACGCTACATCTCTTTGACGGCACACTGGGTGAATGTAGTGGAAGCGGGGACGGGGTCGCAAACAGAGACGGCCTACCTACCACCCCCGCCCAAGATTGCCAGCATAGGTTCTGATAAACCCCCCTCCTCCTCCTCCTCCTTTGCCTTAACATCTCCCTCAGCCGCTAGCTGGAAGCGTTGCAGCACTGGCGCGGGGAGACGTCAGCAGGCGGTGCTAAAGCTCATCAGCTTGGGCGACAGGAAGCACAGCGCCCCAGAGGTGAGGGACGCCATATTGCAGCAGACGGAGATGTGGCTGTCGCCGCTGCAGCTAGGACCAGGCATGGTCGTGTGCGATAACGGCCGTAACCTGGTGGCGGCTCTGGAGCTTGCCGAACTCAATCACGTACCATGCCTAGCCCACGTTTTTAATCTGGTAGTCCAAAAATTTCTAAAGACTTACCCCAACCTGGCAGAGCTACTGGTGAAAGTGCGGCGCTTGTGCGCTCACTTTCGTAAGTCAACTGTAGCTGCTGCTAGCTTAAAAAAACTCCAGCAACGCCTCCATTTGCCTGAACATCGGCTGTTGTGCGACCTGCCGACTCGCTGGAATTCCACCTATTCCATGTTGGCCAGGGTGTGTGAGCAGCAGAGAGCATTGATGGAGTACCAGATTATGAATCCACGCGTGCCTCCAACTCAGCTCCCTCAGTTTGCCAACCACGAGTGGCCATGGATGGCAGACATATGCGATGTACTGCGTATCTTTGAGGAGTCCACCAAGAAGGTCAGCAGCGAGGACGCTATAGTGAGCGTAACCATCCCGCTCCTAGGCGTCCTTAAAGAATCCCTCATCGCAATAAGGGAGAACTCATTGCACGCAGAGGAGACGGGGGTAGGAGGAGACGCAACGGAGCTACACAGTCAGACCACACTTTTGTCTGCTTCACGGTGGCAGTTGCAGGAGGATGAGGAGGAGGAGGACGACGTGGAGGTGGCTGTGGAAGAGGAGGAGGATGCTGGCGGCGAGGGTAGCAGTCAGGCTGTGTGCGTCCCATTGGTTCAGCGCGGATGGGGCGGAGAGGAGGCGGAAGAGGAAGAGGAGGAAATGGCAAGTGATCCTTCTGGTGGGGGCAGTGAGGTCATGCCTATTCAGAGTCTGGCACACATGGCTGACTTCATGCTGGGCTGCTTTTCCCGGGATACACGTGTTGTCCGGATAGTGGAGAACAAACTGTACTGGGTCTTCGCACTCCTGGACCCCCGGTATAAAGATAACGTCTCCTCTTTTATTCCGGTAGAGGAGAGGACAAATCGATTGCTGGAATACCAGAGGAAACTCGTGCAGAACATGATGGAGATTTTCCCACCCACCATCGCTGGCGGCAGAGAGGAGAGGGTCTCCCAGAGTCCCACAACATCCATCAGGCCCACAGCCACCAGGGGAACACTCTCCAAGGTGTGGGACACGTTCATGGCACCCCCTCGTGCAACTTCCATCACTGCGGGGCCCGCTATCAGCAGGAGGGACAAGTATCGGCGGATGTTGCGGGAGTACCTGGCAGACCGTAACCCTGTCCTCCCCGATCCCTCGGCGTCCTACACTTACTGGGTCTCCAAGTTGGACACGTGGCTGGAACTGTCCCTGTACGCCTTGGAGGTGCTTGCCTGCCCTGCCGCCAGCGTGCTATCAGAAAGGGTGTTCAGCGCAGCCGGGGGCATTATAACCGATAAGCGCAGCCGCCTGTCAACCGACAGTGCCGACAGGCTGACGCTAATCAAAATGAACAGCAAGTGGATTGACCCGGACTTTGCTTCTCCAACCGTGGAAAGCAGCCAAAAGTGAAGTGCCATCTGTATGAAGTGCCATTTCCTCCTCCACCTCCTCCTCCTCCTTAACCGCCGTAGAATTGCTCCGTAAATAAGAAAAATTTATATGTTTATGGCTCACCTCTTGGGCCTCCACAAAATGTTTAAGAGGTCTCACCTCTTGGGCCTCCTCGTAATTTTTAACAGGTCTCACCTCTTGGGCCTCCACATAATTTTTAACCGGTCTCACCTCTTGGGCCTGCACAAAATGTTTAAGAGGTCTCACCTCTTGGGCCTCCACATAATTTTTAACCGGTCTCACCTCTTGGGCCTGCACAAAATGTTTAAGAGGTCTCACCTCTTGGGCCTCCACACAATGTTTAACAGGTCTCACCTCTTGGGCCTCCACACAATGTTTAACAGGTCTCACCTCTTGGGCTTCCACAAAATGTTTAACAGGTCTCACCTCTTGGGCCTCCACAAAATGTTTAACAGGTCTCACCTCTTGGGCCTCCACAAAATGTTTAACAGGTCTCACCTCTTGGGCCTCCACAAAATGTTTAACAGGTCTCACCTCTTGGGCTTCCACAAAATGTTTAACAGGTCTCACCTCTTGGGCCTCCACATAATTTTTAACAAGTCTCACCTCTTGGGCCTCCACAAAATTTTTAAGAGGTCTCACCTCTTGGGCCTCCACAAAATTTTTAAGAGGTCTCACCTCTTGGGCCTCCACATAATTTTTAAGAGGTCTCACCTCTTGGTCCTGCACAAAATGTTTAAGAGGTCTCACCTCTTGGGCCTCCACATAATTTTTAACCGGTCTCACCTCTTGGGCCTGCACAAAATTTTTAACACGTCTCACCTCTTGGGCCTCCACATAATTTTTAACACGTCTCACCTCTTGGGCCTCCACAAAATGTTTAAGAGGTCTCACCTCTTGGGCCTGCACAAAATGTTTAAGAGGTGTCACCTCTTGGGCCTCCACATAATTTTTAAGAGGTGTCACCTCTTGGGCCTCCACAAAATCTTTAAGAGGTCTCACCTCTTGGGCCTCCACATAATTTTTAAGAGGTGTCACCTCTTGGGCCTCCACAAAATCTTTAAGAGGTCTCACCTCTTGGGCCTCCACATAATTTTTAAGAGGTCTCACCTCTTGGGCCTCCACAAAATGTTTAAGAGGTGTCACCTCTTGGGCCTCCACATAATTTTTAAGAGGTCTCACCTCTTGGGCCTCCACATAATTTTTAACACGTCTCACCTCTTGGGCCTCCACATAATTTTTAAGAGGTCTCAGCTCTTGGGCCTCCACATAATTTTTAAGAGGTCTCACCTCTTTAGCCTCCACACAATTTTTAAGACGTCTCACCTCTTGGGCCTCCACAAAATTTTCCATGAGCCTCTGGCCAGCCCACGGCCTCTTCCTGCCTTTTGCGGTCCTACGCATCCCTCAACATCCGCACTGCTTTACCTGCTAGACATGACACTGGGCCAGGTCGGGTGACTGACATCTCAAGTGCCAACAATTTGGGCATTTTAAGGCTTCTGCATGTGTTTGAGTTGTTTTTACATTTTAAAGAAGACATGTCTGACCACATCTCACACACACAATGACAATTAGGGGTGGGGTCTATTTGCTTTTCCCTTTGCTTATGCCATCTGTGGTTGTCATAGGCAACGTGATTTTAAGGGGTGCAGAATTTTATCTTCTTTTTTGTCTAGTTTGGCTTGGGCTCCATGGCAATGTAGAGGAAAGAAGGTTTCCTTGTATGGTCTCACTTTACAGAGAGGTTAGATTGTCTTTGGAGTGTATTGTTGAGAGGCTGTGATAGTGGCATAATAGTGCGACTTGGGCGCGTTATATGCACCCAGACATGCTTCCCCTGCTGTCCCAGTTGCATTCCAGCAGTGTTGGCATCCTTTTCTGAGGTTTCAGGGTGGACTTGGTGACCTCCAAGTGGTCGAATTGAGATTTCCAAGTGGCGAGCATTTTTTTCCCATAGACTTTAATGGGATTCGATATTTGGTCGAATAGTCGAATTTCGCGGTCTATTCGAATCGAATTTCGAACTTTCGAATATTTCACTACTCGCTCATCTCTATAAATAATATATTTGGATATTAATTCATATCAAATTACATGAGCAATAGGAAAAAATAATGGGTGGGAAAACTCCAGTGCCGTTGTGGAGGTTATTGGAAAAACCAATTACTAGTAAGAGTAATTAACTCTTTTCCCCGGCACCTCCACAACGGCACTCCCAGGAGGAATAACATAGAAACAACTCTAGGGTGGGACAACTGCCGATAAGACCTTTTGGCCGAAAGCTAAGTCACTATTGTTGACTACATCGAGCTTATAGTGTCTAAAAAAGGTGGAAGGTCTGGTCCATGTAGCAGCCTTGCAAATTTGTTCCACTGATGCAGAGGCTTGTTCAGCCCAAGAGGTCGATATGGCTCTTGTGGAGTGGGCCTTTATCTCTTTAGGTGGTACTAGTCCTTTCTGCAGGTAACACATTGAAATGGTGTTCTTCAACCAGCGTGCTATTGTGCCCTTACTGGCCGCTGCACCTTTGTTAGCCCCCTGAAACTGCAGGAAAAGATGGTCCAAGCATCTAAACGGACTTGAAGTCTTCAAGTAGGCAAGAATGCATCACCTGACATCCAGATTGTGAAATTCAATTTCTCTTTCTGTTGTCGGATTCGGGCAGAAGGAAGGGAGACATACCTCTTGTTGTGTGTGGAATCTAGAGAACACCTTAGGTAAGAACATCGGAGTATGTTTCAGGACAATGCAATTCTCTGTGATGGATAGATAAGGCGCTTTACAGAAGGCCTGTATCTCTCCCACTCGTTTCGCTGACGTGATGGCCAATAGAAAGACAGCTTTGTATGTAAGAAGCTTGAGAGATACATCTTCTATCGGCTCAAAGGGAGGGCCCATTAAACACTCCAGAACAAGGTTCAAGTCCCATGGCGGCACTGTTGAGTGGACAAACGGACAGCGTCTGATCGCTCCTTTAAGAAAACGCTTGATCAGAAAAACATCCGCCAGCTTGTAATCTAGAAAACTACTTAGAGCAGAGATTTGAACCTTAATGGTATTTGGTTTGAGTCCCTTGTCAAGACCTGCCTGTAGGAATTCTAAAATTAGGGGGATATTCACTACCTGAGCCAACTCCTGCCTGTCGGAAGCAAAGACAAGAAAGGATTTCCAGGTTCTCTTGTAAATGTTTGAAGTAGTCGTTTTTTTGCTGCGAAGAATGGTATTTATAACCAGATCAGATAGGCCCTTCTGTTTCAGCAGTGAGTGTTCAGTCTCCAAGCTGTTAAGTGGAGTTGGTTTATGTTTGGGTGGTACACTGGTCCCTGACGAAGGAGACCCGGGGTTGAAGGAAGGGTCCAAAACTCCCCCTTTGCCAGCAGAACCAGGAGGGAGAACCATGCCCTCTTGGGCCAATAGGGGGTGATCAATATGAGATCTGATGTTTCTTCCTTTGCCTTTATGAGCACCCTTGGGAGAAGGTTGAAAGGGGGGAATGCATACAGAAGACCCCGGGGCCACGGGACTGACAGGGCATCTACTACCGAGGGCTGATCCAGGCGATTTAGGGAGTAGAATGTCTGTACTTGCTTGTTTTTTTGGGTAGCGAATAGATCTATTATTGGAGAGCCCCATTTTCTGGCTATCTGCCTGAACACCGCCGGATCTAGGGACCATTCCCCCTCTTTTAAGGGGGTTCGACTTAGGAAGTCTGCAACCCTGTTGTCTACTCCCCTTAGATGGACTGCAGTGAGGGATAAGAGTGAATGCTCTGCCCAGTGAAAAATGTCTCTTGTTAAAGACTGTAGGGTAGCTCCTTGTTCCTCCCTGGCGATTTAAATAAGCAACTGCCGTGGAGTTGTCGGTTAGGACTTTGACATGCCGATGTTTTATGACTTGTTCTAGATGCAGAAGAACTCTGAAGATCGCGGTTAACTCTTTGTAGTTGGAAGAGGCTGGTATTAAATTCTCTTCCCAAGAACCCTGGACCAACTGATCTGCAGTGAAACCTCCCCATCCTGAACCGCTGGCGTCTGTTGTAACTATAACAGGATCTGCCAGACGCCAAAACACACCTCTTGCGAGGTTCTGTCTTATCCGCCACCACAATAGAGAGGTTCTTACCTTTTGAGGTAGTTTTATCTTTCTGTCCAAGGTGGCTTGGTCTCCATCCAGGAGTCGAGAAGGAACTTTTGCAATGTTCTTGTGTGATGTTGTGCCCACCTTACGGCAGGGATGGTAGAAGTCAGGTGCCCCAAGGTAGTCATGACGTCTCTTATTGATGGCCGGTGACCGGAGGAGAATTCCTCTATCATGTGGGAGATGGATACCTGTTTTTCTACCGGGAGAAAAGACATTAGAAGAGTGGAATCTAGTAGTATTCCAAGGAACACCTTTCTTTGACCTGGATTTAGGTCCGACTTTTCTAAGTTTATTATCCATCCCAGTTTTGATAGAAGGTTTTTTACTGACTGAAGATCCGATAGCAGTTCCTGACTGGATGGGGCCAAGATCAGGAAGTCGTCCAGATACGGTATAATTTGGACTCCCTGGAGATGAAGGTGGGCTATCATCTCCGCCATAATCTTTGAAAAAATTCTGGGGGCCGACGAAAGGCCGAAGGGTAGGGCCTGAAACTGGTAGTGGCACACTGATTCCCCCATATACACCGTGATTCTTAGGAATCTTTGATAATTTGCGTGGATTGGGATGTGATAGTATGCGTCCGATAAGTCTAGAGTCACCATGTAACAGTCCTTGGATAGGAGATTTATTGCTGATCTTATGGTCTCCATTTTGAATTTTTTGTATATGATGTCTTTGTTTAGCTTCTTTAAATTTATAATTAGCCTGAAGGACCCATTTGGTTTTGGAATGAGGAAGACAGGAGAGTAAAACCCCAGTCCTTTTTGATCTTCCGGAACGGGAATTATTACCTGTTTGTGCCTCAACATAGCGGTGCTGGTCTCCCAGGACTTTTTTAATAGACCCTCACACTTTTTGTCTGCTGGATCTTTCAGAAGACCCAGGTCCTCAAAAGGCAGGGACGCCTTTTTCGAGATTCGGGCTACAGGGGCGTCTACCCGGGGTGTCTTATCCCAGAATTTTGAATCTTCTTCTGAGAACGGATATTTCCGTTTAAACGCACTTGGAATAGAGTTCCTTTCAGGATCTCTCCATTCCTTTTCAATTAACATTTTAATATTGTTATGGTCGGTAAAAACCCTTTTCCTCCTTTCTCCCAGGCCCTGGAACATCTGGTCTTGAACCGTCTGGGTCTCTTTGGTATCCTCGATTTTCATGGTTGCGCGAATAGTTTTGAGCAACTTTTCTGAATCCTCCGGTAAACAGAGCGGTTTTCCAGAACCGTCATCTGAGGAAGAAGAGTCTTCAATGGACAGAATCTCGCCTTCATCAGAATCTGGCTCCCGCCTGCACTCTTGAGGTGATCTATGAGCGGCGGAGGGCTGAGTGGATTCTGTGGATAGCCTCATACTTATAGCAGAGTTCACCTCATCCTTAATCAGGGACCTTACGGAATCCAAAAGGGATGGAGTCTCTTCTGTTATAACTTTATCCGTGCATTTCTGGCACAGTGGTTTTTTATGTTTAGGTGGCAGAGAAGATCTGCAAACCGAACACTTTTTCTTCCCCACATCTTTTCCTGAGCATTTGGCAGTGGAGGAACCTCTTCCCTATAACATAAAGGATCAAATTAGGATCCTGGTTGTATTTGAGGGAAGGAGGTGAAGAGGAGGAAGACCAACACCTGATGAACAAAGTTCAAAAGACACCCCATGCATAGTGGGACAGAGTCCAGCCATAGCAATAACATATGGAAGGAGGCTTACCGGGCTGTGGGCCGTATGAGGATCCCCAGGCTTGCGGGAGTCAGCAGAATCCATCGGAGCCGACATGCTGGCTTGCAGGAATCCGGCGTGCAGCTCAGTAACCACGCCGTCCCGCCCCCGGCGAGTGACGTCACTTACTGGCGGAAGTGACGCTGTGAAGCTGCTCCGCACGGACTTCCGGCCCATGGAACATCCGCCTGAACGCGCATGCGCGCAGGATCCTCCGCTCCCCGCCGGCGGCCGAGCGGGGAAGCGTACGCCCGGGGCTGCTTGTGGACGCAAGACTTACGCGAAGGAGTGGGTAGGAGATCACTGACCCCCCGGTAACCCCGTCCTCTGCTTCGGCCCTCCCAGGAAGGGAAAAAAAAAAAAAAAAAAATTTAAAAGGCCGGGCGCTCATCTTCAGCTCCCTCAGGAGCGGCTTCTACGTTCATCCTTGAGGACAGGAAACAACGACTGAAGCATGTCGGGGAAGGAGGCCTTTTAAGCTTCTGCTTCTGCGTTGTTTCCTGTCCAGAGAGGCGGGGACATCCTCCTGGGAGTGCCGTTGTGGAGGTGCCGGGGAAAAAAGCCAGTAACTCAACTTCTTCAAGGGAGGGATGAAGCTGTCCTATATATATCAGAAATGCTGAGGCTAGACAAGTACATCAACAAGCAAAAGTGTAATTACTTCACATATTACAGGGAAATACAGATGATTGGCACACAAACGAACTGTGTAGTATGTGACTGTGTGATGCCCAACAGAACACAACAGGCATGATGTCAGAAATTGTAGTGAAAATACAATTATTCAACGCAGATAAGGGAGTAATGAGGTTCGCCAGAGCCCAACAGAGCTGAATATATCCAACAGGTATGGCAGCCATCAGTAGCTGAGATACCCCACCTAAAGGCGGTAATGCGGATGTCCGCTGCATAGGGCTGTTAGATGCAGAATTCCTGCCGGTATAGAGTGGGCTTGTGGTGATGGTGAGGGAGGTAATGCAGTTTTCTGGTGCACCGTCAAAGTACGCATTGCTTGTCGGATGCACCGTCTAGCTACAACACAAGTTCTCCGGCAGTGAAGGACGAAATGTACTTGCCAGAGACAGTACCCCGGGAAGTCACGAATACCCCACTTGTCGCAAAGGAATGTGATTGCCTGGTGCACCTCAGAAGTATGTAGGTCTGACACCTACATCATCTATGTCTGTATGATCTAAATCTGATGTCTGGTGCACGGCCATACTGGATAGGCTGGACAGATATGGTAACCCAACTACTCTGCCCGTTGAGGGGGTAATGACTGGTTTAAGACTGTCTAGGCTTTTATATAAAATAACTAGGAAAATGAAACTTCAATTAATAAAAAGGGGGTATTGTGGGTGCAAGTCAAAACAGAACTGGCACACATGATGGATAAAGTGTCTGAAATACTGGAAGGGGATGCCAACTAGGGCAGATCCTAACCAGTCTGCTGTGGATGTTGTCCCCCAGGCAAGATAGAAGAGCATTCGGCAGGAGCTGTTACATAAGGAGGCCAGGACGCACCACTGGGGAAGAAGGCCAGAAAAATGAAAAAACTTTGCACCAGAAGAGAAAGAGAGAAGGAGGACAGGTTTCGTCCCCTGCAGCTGTGAGGCTGAGGCATTTCAGGCTGCAGTAGCTAGGGCTCGTGTGAATAAAGGGCCGGCTAGAAGTGTCTGCTTCCTGGACAGTAGCGACAGGGACCAGAGCCTTGGATTGGAGGCCAGAAGGTTTCATGGAAAGCCTTGGAAATGGGGTGAGGAAGTTGAGCAAGGTGCAGAAAGCTGAAGAAAGCAGTGGCCGTACCGCACAAAGTTAACACTTATTCTTAACTTAGTGTCGCCTCCTAGCGGCAGTACCGATACCCACGGTCCCCCAATGACACAAGCCAGAAAAATAAGCTAGGATTGGTATTACAGCTATGAGAAAGACTTGTACGAGTACCCCTTCTTTGTATGCTTGCTATACAAGAGGAAAAAACTATGATTAAGGCCCCATTCACACGACCGTATGTACATTTCCGCATCTTATCCGCATTTTTGCGGATAAGATGCGGAACCATACGGACCCATTCATTTTTCCATAGGAGTTTTCCCGCAAAAAAAAAAAAAGGAAACATGTCCTATACTTGGCTGCAAAATCACGTCCGTAGCCCCATTAAAGTCAATGGGTCCGCAAAAATGCAGAAAACTACGGAAGACTTTCCGTATGTCTTCCGTTCCGGATCACAGAATACATACGGTCGTGTGAATGGGGCCTAAGACATGGAGGAGAATAACTAAGTACATGGGCACAAAATAATATAGGATCAATTCTCAATATTATCCTATACCATATAGGTACACTTATCAGACGTTTTATACATACTGTACCTTCAGTGCATCAATTAAATGAACCTTCTTAGCCAATAGCAGCTGGTACTCTAACTTTGGATGGATCATTCTCAGAGTATGACCAACAGATTCTTCACTTATATCTATTCAGGAAAAAAATAATAGTAAGTGGATCTTTTTATTAATTATATATGTTAATACACGTATATGAAGGTCAGATGGTTCTGTACATGATGAACATTCACTGGAACAGTTTACACCAGGTACCTCAATCTATGTACACAGATAAATTAGGCATCAGCACAATGGATATACATCATAAACAGAATTCAAATCTGAGAAGCAAATTACCATATGATATATTGAGATTGATTTTTCTTTTAGTGGCTTCTTTAGATAAAACATCTTTTAGAATTGAAATTGTGGAGATATTGTCCGATTTAAAAACTCCTTCCCCTTTTCTGAAAAATAATTAAGACAATGATGTTACCGAGCAGAAATATATAAGGCAGAATCTCACAAAGTAATCAACTAAATATGTAGGAGCCCTGCATGCCCACAAAGGAAAAGATTGGGAGCAGTGCTACAGGCAATAGTTACCTGTATGAACATTCAAGTTGTGTATCCAGAAAGGTATTCTGGAAGTAGAAAACAATGTCTTCCCCAACTGGTGGCTTCTCCGGGACCTCGGGCAGACAGAACACCATCCATGAATGGATCTCTGGAAAGCTGAACTGGCCTGTCAGGCTCAATATATTCATAGGCCTGCAAATATTGCAGCTTGATTAATACAATGCAACCAAATGTTAGTCCCTCTGATAATGTCATGCCAATGCTTCAGTAATCGGCTATTGTGGCAATGACCCCTTTCTTGCAGGATGCCGCTAGGCGTCATCACGCTGCTGGGTGTCAGTACAGCGTGCTGCACTTAGTAGATGCTAGATCTTCCTGCCTAACGTGCAGCGATTTATATTGATTACCTATCGCCAGGATAGGTCATCAATATCAGATCGGCAGGCGTTCAACACCTGGCACCCTTGCCGATCAGCTGTTTAACGAGGAGGCGGCGCTCCAAGAGACCGTCACTTCCTGGTCTTTAGACTAAGCGGCATCTCCTGTGGAGCGGTGGTGTAGTGTAATCACAAGCACTCACTCCATTCAAGTAAACGCAGCAAGTACTCGCCACTACACTGCCGAGAGCAAGTGTAGTGTAATGAAGAGGAAGCGGTGCTTGCATGGAGCTCCGCCTCCTCTTCAAACAGATGATCGGCGAGGGTGCCGAGTGTCAGACCCCTGCTAATCTGTAATTGATTACCTATCCTGACGACGTCATCCAATATAAATCACTGTACAACCCCTTTAACCAGCATGGTGCCCTACATGTAATAGTGTGACTGGCACCTTATATAAGCCTTGGCTATGTGCATTCAGAATACAAAACATCCACCTCTTTCTGTAGTTTTGCTATAATTTTAATGTCCTCTTTTAGTGAATTACTTAAGAAAACTGTCCAAATAAGGCTAGTTTCAACTAGAGCAGCCTGCCAGAAGATATCGTATCCAGCAAAACCGGATACTACCTGACCATGCTGGAGCCCAATGACGACAATGAGACTCGGCAGGGATACGGCCCGTTTCCAGCATTAGTGACAGGATTCGGACAGACAAAACCTGCTGCTTGCAGCAGAATTTCTCCAGCAGAATCCCAGCACTAATGGCGGAAACAGGCTGGATACCCGCCGAGTGCCGTTGTAGTCAATGGGGCCTGGCGATACGCCAGCTTTTATCGGCTATACAGGATACCATATCTTACGACAGACTGTTCCTCTGCCGAAACAGCCTACTGAAAGAATTTACCGCTTATGTGAAGCTAGCCTAAAACAAAGCAAATATGCATTCAAAGTATTAATGGATGGAATACTGTATATACATTTCTTTGCATACTATGTCTTAACAGCTGCAGGCACAGGGTATTTCGGGTGTTGAGGACCAGACACAGTGTAGCTGCTTTCAGTATGAGTAAGTAATTACAGCTAGAACTTATTTGTACAGATATTAACTTGATTTTCTTTCTGACCAAAGCAGGGTTTTTTTTATAATTTTTTTTTCTTTTTAGGCTTATAGTGTGCAAAAGCAGGAATTTGGTGGCAGTCTTTTTTATTAGGATGCCAATCTCATAGAAATGAACAGAGAAACTGACGTCCTGTGCATACATAAGATGACGTGTCAGTTGGAGAGTCAGATTGTTGGTCACATGATGCAGCTAAAGACCAGAAAGGAACAGACAAATCACAACTACTACCCCCAGTAAAAAGATTAACTTCACTACAATTTACATCACACATCTTTCTAATGGGGAAGAGAATAGCATTTTTGGTGAGAGTGCTTCTTTAAAATCTTATATTTATGGATTTTGAGTTAAAGGGAACCTGTAATCTCCAAAACACCCCCTGAAGTAGAGTAAGCGGTGTATAGTGTAAGTGATGCTGAATCCGAATATGTAAGTTTTATCTTCATACTCACGTCAATTCTGACGCTGTGCTCCCACAAACCAGCAGTAAAATGCACTCACTGGACTCCAGTTCTCACTCACATAATGGAGAGGACTCAAAGAAGAGTCCACTTGATGGCATTTTACTGCAGGTTTGTGGGAGCACAGCGTCAGAATGGAAGTGAGTATGAAGATAAAAATTACATATTCGGATTCAGCATCACTTACACTATACACCGCTTACTCTAGTTCAGGGGGTGTTTCGGAGATGACAGGTTCCCTTTAAAAGAATACTATGTATGATGTAGCTTTATATAAAATAAGTTTGATTTCATTTTTTGTACCTGTTCTGATCAAAGACATGGCTCCTCTGATGGAGAGACAGAGGTTTGATCTGGTATTGGCGAACTTGGCATGTTTTAGGCTGAATTCTAGGAGTTACATAGGCTTGTAATGTTCCATACTGGCCTTCAATGGAGCGAATCTGTACAAATACAGAAATGATAACTAAGACAGGTTTCTCGAATAATGGTAATTTAATTCAATCTTGCATCCCATTTGTATTACAACCCTACTAATAATAATATATATGCTTATGAAAGTTCCTATTCTTCTAGTGTATACAAAGGCAGCAGTTGTTTGTGCTCTACAGCAGATCTTCCCACTGTAACTGAGGACAGCAAATGGCAACCACAGTCACTCATTTTAGAGGCTATCAGGCTAAGGGCTCATGCACAAGACCTTATGTATTTTGCAGTCCACAAAAAATACGGATGACATCCGTGTGCATTCGTTATTTTGCGGAATGGAACAGTTGGCCCGTAATAGAACAGTCCTATCCTTGTCTGTAATGGGGACAATAATAGGACATGTTCTATTCTTTTGCGGAACAGACATACGGAAACGGAATTCACACGAACCAATTGAAATGAAAAAAAAACAAACAGACACATGAGCCCTAATTCTTCTATGACGTCTCGCTCACCCTACTCTCAAGCAACTCTTGGGTACACTGCTCCCATAATTACACCTCACTGCCCTGTACTAGAACAGATGAAGTATTATTATACTGAGGATGAAGGCACGTATGATGGCCTTCATACATTTAGTGGAGGCTAGCAATCCTTTTATTTGTGGTGCCATCATGAAGTAATTAGGCTAAACATGAAAAAACAAGTGAGAATTATAATTACAGCACTTACAATGAGTTAACATTCCTATTATTGGAGTATTTATAGGAAAGAAAATGGGGGAGATTTATCATCTCCTTTGCGTCTGAAAAGTGGCGTTAAAAAGTCGCAGGTGCGACTGTTGAAAAATTGTCGCATCTCCCACTTTTGACACGTTCCTGAAAGTGGCAAGGGTGGAAGGGGCAACAAATTTATCTTCATTTATTCCAGTTTTCTGGTGTAGATGAAGCAAGAAATCTATGGCATCTCTGAGCTGTTGCAGATTTCTTGTTAGGTGCACAGACTGCAGTAGAATGCACCTATTTTATGATAAGATGTGCTCCTTGCGATAAATTAGGCGCATCCTCCAGCAGCACATCCTTTCTGCGCCAGTCTTGATAAATCTCCACCAACATGTTTAAAGAAGAACTCCCGCAAAAATTTTTATTCTCTGACCTGTTAGAAAGGTGCATGATATAATCTGTAGTGATTATCATTTTCTTATCAGTGACTGTTTCTGTGAGTAAAAACCTCTCTTCTTATTGTAGCTGGGTCATGTGACCAACTCCCTGACCTCCAACTGACCCAGGACAGAAAGCCAGTAACTGCTCTATTCATTCCTATGGGAGCCTCACTTTCAGTCTCATAGGAATCCATAGAGAATTAGACTTCCTGTCCACACATAAGTCTATGTGTGAGTTGGTGGGTCTAATTGCTGGTCACATGACACAGATAAGAAACTTCAGGATGATAGAAGTCAAAAATTCAGACACTGGTAAGAAAATGACATTCACTACAGATTACATCATGTACATTTCTATCAGGACATGGAATAAAATTTTTGCCGGGAGTTCTTCTTTAAGTATCCCCTTTAGCAAAGAACACTGCTATAAAAATGGTTCTGCGAGTTTTATCTTAGAGATTACCTTCAGTTCTAGGCGGGTGGTGTTTGCCTGACAGCGATAGGTAGCGAGGAGGAAATTTCCATTTGGCTGTACAACAAATTTCAGATGTTAAAACACAAGTAAGAAAAAAAATCTAATCCTCATATCTGTCAGTGTGCCCTCACCTCGGTGTCGCAGCCACTAAAACTCACAACAGCTGAATTCTTGTCAACATCCAGCAGGTCCACAGGGACATCACTCTGCGAATATTAAGACCATCAGTATTGCAGAAATCAATATGGACTGAACTAAGTGCTCAGCTAAAACTCTGACCTTCATATCACACGATCACATTCAGAATGAAACATAACACAGGATTTAACTCCACGTTACATCATTTTGTCCTGCTGATGTATTGGAAATAATATATGGTAATATATAATGGTTAAACCACCATGAATGATCTGTTTATTTAAAGGGGTATTCCCATCATAGACAATGGGAGCATATCGCTAGGATATGCCCCCATTGTCTGATAGGTGCGGGTCCGACCGCTGGGACCCGCACCTACAACGAGAACGGAGCAAGGAAATTAATAGAGGGCACACTGTGCATGCGCAGCCGCCCTCGATTCATTTTCATGGAGCTGCCGAAAATAGCTGAGCGCTGGCTCGGCTACTTCCGTCTGCCCCATAGAAATGAATGGGAGCAGGGGCCACGCATGCGCGGTGCGCTTCCATTCACTTCTATGGGAGCAGCGTGGAGCTCCGCCTGGTGGTGGCTGGACCCACAGCTCTCCCCACTCCGTTCCCCTTGAGTTGGGACCCGCACCTATCAGACAATGGGGGCATATCCTAGCAATATGGCCCCATTGTCTATGACGGGTATACTCCTTTAATGTGTCACCATTGTAGGTACCATTATACACATACCCTTTGGTGAGAGAGAAACAAAGAATTTACAATGATAACTACAAACCTGAATCAGCACATTGTCAATAGCCATCTGAACCTCTAGGATAAGGCTGTAGCTGGCGTCATCCTTATTCAGAGTGAACTTGTCATTGATACTAAATACAGGGACGGCAGAGACTGCTGTGGTAGACTGGGAGGAGTGCTGGTATCGCTCCCGCTCCTGAACAACTTTGAACTGAAGCTGCTCCAATTCAGCCCTGAATATAAACATACACAAGGGTAAAGGTGGCCATACACATAAAAGTTGAAAAAAGCAAACATTTGTTGGTTGAAATTTAACAAAAAGCAATAATTCTAGCCAACCAATGATAGACCATTATCGTTTGAAATGAAGTTGTCTGTGTTTAATAGTTTTGTCCCACTCTCAGATAAAAGATCTTTCATTTAAAGCAAAAGCATTTGTGAATGAAAGATCTTTCTTTAAAAGAACATTGCCAGAAAGATCTTTTGTCTATCACCAAGTTTCATTGAAGGTCTATGGGCAGACTGTAATGCCCAATAATGAAAGGAACGTACACCATCTTCTATGTAATCAGAGGCGTAGCTATAGGGGGTGCAGAGGTAGCAGTCGCTATCGGGCCCAGGAACCTGAGGGGGCCCACAGACCCTTGTGCCACATAAGAAGACATACAAAGTACTGAGGGAAGCGGGGCCCAAGCTGAACTCTTGCACCAGGGCCCATGATTCTTAAGCTACGTTCCTGTATCTAATGTGTATGGCCACCTTTAGAATCTGTATTCGGGCAGTACATTACTAACCTATACTATGTTACATTATGAACATTCATGAAAGATGAAGAAAGAATGTTTTGCAAAAGTTTCTGAGCAATTATGATCGTAAGCTCTTCCGGTCAATGCTCTCACCTATTGTTTATAGGTACTACTTTTTCTGCTTGTGTTAGTTTTTTGTTTACTTCTGGGTTTAAAGCACATAGGAGAATTTATCATTTCATCTGCTCCAGTTTTCAACCATAAAAAAGTTGTAGATTTTGGCACATTCCATTTTTGTGATCTTTGTTACTTTTAAAAAGTCAGTGAAAAATCAATAACGTTAAATAACGATAAGCCAAATTTAACGTGTGACCTTTGGTAAATAAGTGCAAATTAAGTCAATGCAGAAAGATGCAAAATGGACTTCAACATTCCCCTCATGATAAATCCCTACCATATTGCACTGCCATGGAAGATCATGTTGATATGTTATTATACTTAAAGGAGTTGTCCCATAAAGAAAACGTATGCCCTATCCACAGGATATGGGTTAAGTGTCTGATTGGCAACGGTCTAACTGCTGGGATTCCCGCTAACCACGACACTGGGGACCCATGCTACCCAGTTTGAATGGAGCGGCAGTCATACAGGTACGCTGTTGCTGTATTCAGCACTGTGGGGCTGCTAGAGATAGCTGAACCCATGTACTTTGCTATCACTAGCAGTCCCATAGAGCTGAAGTCAAAAGGCCCCTGTTCTTGTGATAAGAACAGTATCTAGTGGTTGAACCCCTGCCGATCAGACACTTAAGTAATCTTAATGCGACAACAACTTTAATGTGGATATATCACCAGAATCCGGTGCCGAATTTAAACATGCCCACTGAGTTGTTATCCAAAATCCCCATAAAACACTGTGGCATTTGATTATCACGTACATTTATGGAATTTGCATGCAGGGGAAGTATGGGCTCAGAAGCTGCGTTCATGCCATGTGTGGTGGCTTCCAGCTGTGCAATATAGTGACCGCGGCATCAGAGAACATTGGACCCCCGTGACAAAACTGAAGGGTTCCAATCAGTTGCTCTTGCAGCCTGGATCCTTGTCAAGGGCTTAAAGGAGCTGTCTAGCCTAGGAGTTGACAACCCCACTGGTGCCCCATTCCTGGCCAGACCAGATGTGGTCTGGTACTTTGACTACAGTCACAGTACTGAGCTACTTTCTGTCCAGCCAGGAACATGGCAGCAGGACAGGAGCAGCTTGATGTACTGTTTTATGGGAAAGTACTCAGTATCAATTGTATTTCATTCATTTAAATTCCTGCTCATTCTGGGCTTTGAAGTCAAAGAGACGGTCCTATCAGTGATTGACAGCTATCTATATGCACAGTTACAGAAGGAAGGCTGTCAATCACTGATAAGACATCCTCCTTGACTTCAAAGCCCAGAATGAACTGAAATTTAAATGAATGAAATAAAATTTATACTGGATCCTTCACCATAAAACTTTGCATCAATCTGCTCAGCTCCTCCTGCTCTATAACATGCTGTCTGCAGATTATATTGTATTTTCATGGTGACAGTTTCCTTTTAAGGGGCTACTAGATGCTAACACAAGAAACAGCAGACTCATGGTCGTGAGCCTGGTGTTCGCTTGCCTCTTCTCACCTATATGACTGATGGCCGCTGTGTATCTGCCTGTATACACATTTCCTGTCAGTCATTGATGGAGGGGTTGGAAGAAGTCAGGGAAAGCGCTCTCCTGATTAGTACAGCAGATTTACTATGTCTACTTCATTTTCTCTTAGCTGCTATTAACCAAATAGCGCAATCCCTTTTCGTGTAGATTGGTATAATAGAGCAGCTTATTATGGCGACATTAAAGGGGTTCTCCGGGAATTAAGAAAGTGAAAATACATAAATATTAATTTAATAAATATCATATTAAACTGTATTCAGGATCATAACCCCTGACAAGCAAAGCAGAGGGGAGGATGAAGCAGCTCTTTACCTCAATGTTGTGAAGTAACTTGTCCTGCTGTGTGATTAGGACAGGTTTTGTGTGTACTAATAGGATGGTGACCATTTTGTTTCTCCTATTGATTGCTCCCTAGACAAAACAAGCCATTATAACTAATGAAAGGTATTTGTGATTATATTTATCAAGAAGTAATATTTAAGAATTTTAATTTTCTTAATTCCCGGAGAACCCCTTTAATAATGATATGCAGTTGTTAGTGTTTTCCTGTTTAATCATTTCCGATATACAGTATTTACCATCTCTGACCTTAGAGATGCTATTTTGGTTTGCATTTCTTGGCTCATCTTCAGCTCCTCACCAGGACCAGCTTCTCTGTGACTCGGTTCTGTTGTAAGCCCAGAAACCCATCCTAACAGATACATAAAATAAATGATATTTATAATCACAGCTAAGAAATCACATTTCAAGTTCATAAATTACTGTTCTTGTCATGTAAGACTCAAAGATATCAATAGTGATGAGCGAACTCGTGTTTTCAAGTTTGGCACACAGGTTCGGGTTACCTAAGAATCCCTTTCAGACTAGATACAGCTAACTTATTTGACCTACCAGAGTAGGTGGACAGTACAATTTCATCATAACCTTCCTTCCCAACACAGCCTCCCTGGATGGATGTTATGCTTTCTGTCAAGGTCTAAAGAAAGAAAGAAAATGTATAAAGGTAAAGGTATTATCTTCTGAATGTGTAAAAATACAGAATCGTCCCTGTAGGTATTTTACTTCTTCAAATGGGCACTCCCATGTCAGACACTTACGGCATATCAATCAGATATGCCATAATTGTCTTACAGATGTGGATAGCACCTCTAGGACCTGCTCCCATTTCCAGTCCAGTGGGTTCCAGGTGGGATTAATGCTTACAAAAAAATCATTACTATAAGCACAGACTTACATGGTCAAAGCGGAGAACAGGATCACTTGCGCTGTCAAAGCCATATACCTCCACTGTACCATCATCTCGACCAACCAATATGTCCTTCACTCCATCCCCCATAATATCAAAGTTGTCAATGCAAAGAATGCCTAGTAAAATACAGAAATATAAGGATTACAGACCTATCCAGTTTACTGCAATATTAGCTCTATCAGGGTAGATCAGGAAGGCAGGCAAGAAATACATGAAATGATTCATACAAACCTCCTCGTTTCTTCTCATTGAATATTTCCCATTTGGGCACAGGCGAGCCCCTTGCAATGTGAATTAGTCCAATCTTTCCATCCGACGTTCCATACAAGAGCTCTTCTCCACTGCTCCCTGCCATAAAATACTTCTGGGTGAACTTGAAAGTCACATATTTCTTACATTCATAGGTCATGAAAATATATGACTGAGAACTTAAAGGGGTTGTCTTCCTTAAGGAAATAGCATTTATTATAGAAATAAGCACCAGCCTATGTGCACTCCTATGGTATTGTGGGGTGGTCATAACCATGGAAACGAGAAGTGTATAATGTGATGAAAAAATGAATCCAGTCAGCAAAGGAAGCAATATGGACAATGACAATACATTAGTAAGTGCCTTGCATTAACTTTCTCAACATAATAAATACCACTTGTTGAAATGACACAACCCCTTTAATTGGCTACATCAATGTTAGAATGGGCAGTGAGGAACCGATACAAGGCATATTAATGGGGTTTTCCCAACCCAAACATGTATGGCATATCCACAGGTTAAAAAAAACATTTTAGTCTGCAATCTTCATTCCTTCAATCATTTTCAGACTGAGATTTTCAGTTTGCAACCTGTACCTGTTCTTATGTGAACACGTCTCTTACAGGAGACCTCTGTCCAGGATGCTGCTATCCTTCCACTACATCCTGCTTTGTGCCTGCTTTCCTTCCTATCTACAACCTGTGTGAGCTTCCCTCCTAAGAGATTCTTTCCCCCTCTCCACACTCTGATCTGCCATGTAAAATCTCCTACCCCTTTCTGCTGCCATCTCTAATACTGCTAAAAGAGGGAGGAAAAACAGAGAGTGCCGCCAAAAGCTCGAGCAGGGCTTTGATGAATTTTTGTCAGATTCGTCAGTTAGCTGACGGACTCTGCAGAGTAAAATGGTTTTGAATTTTTAATAAAGACTATTTAGACAATTGATCAATTTCGCATTAAAGGGGTTGTCCGAGTTATGAAAAAAAAAATATAGCACTTCAAATCTGATGGGCAGCAATATATAACTAAGTTAAGCAAGTTTTAGGCAAAAAAAATCCATATTTCCTCATTTCCCTGGTTCTCTTCTGGTCTTTGTTTACATGCAATAACAACAATCTCAGTCCCTCCCCCTTCTCCCTCCCTCTCTGCAAAGGGAATGAATACAAGTGCTGAGTGACATGTCTGCCTGCTGGAATACTCAGCAGCATGTTGTATGTGTAGGACTACAAGTCCCAGCTGTACAATAACACTGCTGATACACACAGGAATTTCTCCCTACCTGTTCTTGTACAATACAATTCCTCTATAGCTCTTGTGCCCAGCATTTGTCTCCTCTCACTGCTGCAGCTACTGTTTGTTATAAAGCCTTGAGCCCTCAGTGTGTTCTGGCTGAAGGGGTTAATGTTTTATCTGAAGGAAACCAGGGAGAGAAGATAGCAGGAGCCCGGCAAAGAAAAGGGGGCGTGGCCAGTGACGTCTCGTGTACAGACTGTTATCTGAACTCTGAGGCTTGTGAATGAAACATCACAGAGCAGAGAGATAAGGTGACATCACAGGTCATGTGACCCTCAGTCAACTCTGAGAAACCAGCAGCTTTGGAAACACAAAGTATATGGGAAAGTTGTTATACCTGACAAGTTAGAAACATATAAAGAACAAAAAAATAACTCGGACAACCCCTTTAAGAAAGCAAATGAACAATATAATAAAATAAAAATCTTACAACTCGCAGTGAATGGAGAGAGACATATCTGGATGCAGTGGCTTCCTCAAAGGTGGGGCAGGGGTTGGTTTAACGGCATTCTTCAAATAATAGGGGGTACCAGAGGAGGAAGCTGCAGCTATCAGACATGTCTGGCATATCCTGCAGATGTCATTAATGTCTACATTGGGAATATCCCTTTAATAGGATAAATAATAGACTTTTCAGCAAGCTAGGCAACTACTCCCGAGCTCTACCCTGCTAATTATTGGGCATACATACCAAATGTAATTAGGACTTAATACATCTGAAGGAAATCCAAGAAATACTAACCTCCATCACCGCCATTCAAGGCCATCACAGAAGGAGGACCAGGAACTTCAACTTCATACAATAAATCAGAACCCTTGAAATAAATAAGACCATGAATACAAGCAATAACAAACTCTAAAAGATATAGGATACGTCCCCATAAATATACTCTGCAAATTTCTGCTGTGGATCCGCAGGAGCAAACATTGGCAGCATTTCAGAGTACAAGGAAAGTGGATGAGATTTAAACAAATTTCATCAACATACTGCATAAAAAAATCTGCATGCAACTTGACATACAGTATAAGGATCCATTCACACGTCCTGTTTTTCTTTCCTGATTCGATCCTGATCCTGATCTAGAGCCATTCATTTCAATTGGTCCTGAAAAAAAATCAGGATCAAATCAGGAAAGAAAAACAGGACGTGTGAACGGAGCCTAAATGTTGAATCCGCAGCACGTCAATTCGCAGCAGATAACTCATGGCGGTTTTACCCTGGATTTCTTGCATTTTTTTATACTGCTTTTTACGTCCCATGTGGACATACCCTTAAAGTATTTTCTACCAATTTACTTTCTGCTAAATAGTACATGCATGGTTACTGCAGACTTAAAATTTATTCAGCAGCCGGCAACTGCTGTATTATAAAGCAGACACCTGCTGGCAGTGTTCACTAGTAGAGTTAACCCTTAATTAACCACCCAAACACCATGGTCAATTTTAACCAGGGTACGAGGGGCCATTTACCAGGCCACTCCTAGTGGCTAAATGCCTCCCCATCTTGCAAGTTTTTAAGAATTCAAATCACCGCCTTTCCCTAGAAATAAAAATATATAAGCATCATTGGTAAAAATGTTACCTAAAACACAATAAAAAAAATCCATCTGAAAATGTTCAAATCATCAAAATATTATAACAGTATTTAATCAGAGTCATGAACACCGTAATGGAAAATATGTAAAATGGCAGAACCAGTGCCCACCTTACAAGGAGGGAGAGGGGTCTGGAGGACAACATATTTATACATAACTGGCCCAGAGGAGGATCCTGGGATATGCCATATACAGTGCCTTGCGAAAGTATTCGTCCCCCTGGAACTTTTCAACCTTTTGCCACATTTCAGGCTTCAAACAAAAAGATATAACATTTCAAATTTTTGGTGAAGAATCAACAACAAGGGGGTCACAATTGTGAAGTGGAACGAAATTTATTGGATCATTTAAACTTTTTTTGTAATAATAAAACTGAAAAGTGGGGCGTGCAAGATTATTCGGCCCCCTTGCATTAATACTTTGTTGCGCCACCTTTTGCTGCGATTACAGCTGCAAGTCGCTTGGGGTATGTCTCTATCAGTTTTGCACATCTAGAGACTGAAGTTCTTGCCCATTCTTCCTTGCAAAACAGCTCGAGCTCTTTGAGGTTGGATGGAGAGCGTTTGTGAACAGCAGTTTTCAGCTCTTTCCACATATTCTCAATTGGATTCAGGTCTGGACTTTGACTTGACCATTCTAAGACCTGGATACGTTTATTTTTGAACCATTCCATTGTAGATTTTGCTTTATGTTTGGGATCATTGTCTTGTTGGAAGATAAATCTCCGTTCTAGTCACAGGTCTTTTGCAGAATCCAACAGGTTTTCATCTAGAATGGTCCTGTATTTGGCTCCATCCATCTTCCCATCAATTTTAACCATCTTCCCTGTCCCTGCTGATGAAAAGCAGGCCCAAACCATGATGCTGCCACCACCATGTTTGACAGTGAGGATGGTGTGTTCAGGGTGATGAGCTGTGTTGCTTTTACGCCAAACATATCGTTTTGCATTGTTTCCAAAAAGTTGGATTTTGGTTTCATCTGACCAGAGCACCTTCTTACACATGTTTGGCGTGTCTCCCAGGTGGCTTGTGGCAAACTGTAAACAAGACTTTTTATGGATATCTTAGAGAAATGGCTTTCTTCTTGCCACTCTTCCATAAAGGCCAGATTTGTGAAGTGTTCGACTGATTGTTGTCCTATGGACAGACTCTCCCATCTCAGCTGTAGATCTCTGCAGTTCATCCAGAGTGATCATGGGCCTCTTGGCTGCTTCTCTGATCAGTCTTCTCCTTGTTTGAGATGAAAGTTTAGAGGGACGGCCGGGTCTTGGTAGATTTGCAGTGGTCTGATACTCCTTCCATTTCAATATGATCGCTTGCACAGTGCTCCTTGGGATGTTTAACGCTTGGGAAATCTTTTGGTATCCAAATCTGGCTTTAAACTTCTCCACAACAGTATCACTGACCTGCCTGGTGTGTTCCTTGGTCTTCATGATGCAGAACCCTGAGACTATCACAGAGCAGGTGCATTTATACGGAGACTTGATTACACACAGGTGGATTCTATTTATCTTCATCAGTCATTTAGGACAACATTGGATCATTCAGAGATCCTCAATGAACTTCTGGAGTGAGTTTTCTGAACTGAAAGTAAATGGGACGAATAATTTTAGTTTTAGTTTTATTATTACAAAAAAGTTTAAATGATCCAATAAATTTTGTTCCACTTCACAATTGTGACCCACTTGTTGTTGATTCTTCACCAAAAATTTAAAATGTTACATCTTTTTGTTTGAAGCCTGAAATGTGGCAAAAGGTTGAAAAGTTCCAGGGGGCGAATACTTTCGCAAGGCACTGTATGTGTAAAAGGTAGGAACCCCACTTTACTCAGTGAGGCAGGTAAGTTGAAGTGCTCTGAAAAAGGAGATCTGATTTTAGAGCTATTTATAAAAAGGAGACATACAGGCTAATTATTCGAACCTCAAACTGATAATGTTATGGGGCAGATACATAATATCCTCCATTCTACCATACTATTAATCCATTCAGTTATACATGAAATCAAATTGGCAATCTACAATATCTAATACGAATGTGTAAAAATACCTTACTTCTAATATTCGGAGCACTCTGTCCTGGCATGCAAGTATTGGAGTAATCCTTTCCAGCTTTTCTACTGGTAGACAAAGGACATCGCTAATCTTATCACCCGAGAGGTAGTAGTGCTGGTCTTTACAGTCACAGTAATGGTTATAGATGTAACTCGCACACAAGAAGAGATTTGATCCAGATACGTGCCTAGGAGAAGGATGGACCATATTTTAAGCAGAAATACAGTGAATCCCTCAAGATACAATATTAATTGGTTCCAGGACAACCATTGTATGTTGAATCCATTGTAAGTTGAGTAATCGGTTCCAAAGCCCCAAAATGTCATCCAAGATTAGAGAAAATGAAGATTTAAGAAAAATAAGCAGATAACTAGGACAGATAAGACATGTCCTTACATATAACAGTTAGGACTAGCTGCTGACTAGCAACGAATGAAGCCATTTCACGAGGGAAGTGGCCAAGATTGGTTGGATCTGAGTCTGACACATTGTATGTTGAGTCTAGTTTCAACTTATGATGGGTCAGAAAAGACCATTGTATGTTAAAAATATTGTATCCTGAGGCCATTGTATCTTGAGGGATCACTGTACTTCATTTGTGTAAACTATACTAACCTACCAAGTTTAACACAAGGAGACCGTGGCATGTAAGATTTAAAGGTGTCACCTATCCATGGATTGTATCTGGTACTGCAGCCCTGAGTTACTGAGCTTTAATACCACATACAACCTGTGGACAGGCGTGGTGCTCTTTTTGGAAGACAATAACTGTGTGGGGGAAAAAAAAAACACATTGTTAAGGTGCACCTAAATGTTTAAATGTATTTAAACTGTCACAAATGCCCTATTTTTTATATCTATTTATTAATTGATTTTATTGTTTTACTAGGAAAACAGTTTGAGCCTTTCTGCCGCACATACAAAATGTGTACACTGCAGCCATATATGTGGTTTATGGATTGGGTTCTACAATATGCACTGCAGTGAGCACTATACTGGCAGTAGCACATATCACTGCTCCTGTCTGTGCCCATTACACTCAAAACTCTGCATAGCACATGGGTGAAGGATACCCTGCACCCATGTGCTATACCAGGCTTTAGCAGAACATAGCAAGGACAGTCGGGAGCTGCAATCTGCTATGCAGAGCTCATGCCTGTCATAGTGTATTGGTGCAGGTTATCCTGCACTGATGTGCTATTCAGATATTTCAGCAGAGCAGGCACAGGCATGAGCAGTGATGTATGCTCCTGCCAGTAGGGTAAGCAGGTAAGGCTTCTTTCACGTTAGTGTTAGTCTTGTCCGGCAGGCTGTTCCAGCAGGGGAACAGTCTGCCATATCTGTACTAACACTTGCACACGTGTGCTGACAGAAGTCCAGGCTGGCACCATTCACTGTAATGGGGATGGGCTGGAGATGCGGCCGTAGCAAACAAGCCGATAGGCAGCTGGACAGAAACTGAATCTTTTTACAGTGCTGCAGCCTTATCTCCTGCCTGTCCCCATTATAGTGAATGGGGCCAGCCTGGACTTCTGCCAGCACACGAGTGCAAGCGTTAGTACAGATACGGCAGGCTGTTCCCCTGTCAGAACAGCCTACCGGACAAGCCTAACACCAATGTGAAAGAAGCCTAACTGCAGTGAAGTGATCTGTACAGACCAAGAAGTGGCACGGAAATGAATGGGAGCATGCGCGGCCACCGCTCCCGTTCATTTTTATGTAGCCGACGGAAATAGCTGAGCCAGCGCTCAGCTATTTTCGCCAGCCCCATAGAAATGAATGGAGGGCGGCTGCGCATGTGCAGTGCGCCCTCCTTCAGTTTGGGGACTCCGTTCTCGATATAGGGGGCTACCTATAAGACAATAGGAGCATATCCTAGTAATATGCCCCCATTGTCCAAGATGAGAATACTCCTTTAAGATCCACATTTGGTTTTGGCTTCAAAGACTGTATTAGAAAATTTGATCAAAACCAGAACTTGAAGTTATGTTTTAAAATTCAATTATTCACTGTCTTCAACCTCAAATATACAAAAAAAAAAAAAAAATTAACAATAATAATAATCAAAGCTTGGAAGACAGGTGGCAAAACGCTATTGTAGGATATAACTGTATTTACATGGCTCTGATGCTTTCTGTTAGGTTTGTTTCAAAGGACAGAAACTGTTTTCCCCTTTTTGTAAAGCCCCGAACTTCTGATCCAGATGCCACAAATATCTTTTCCTGAACTGTGCCGAGAGCTCCTCCAAGCTCCAACCGTGAGATCTTCTGGCCGGGCAAGGTCTTAAAAACGGGCTAGAGGCAAATACAGAATAAACGTCACAAAAACTAATTTCCAGGAACACAGCATTTTATACTGAGCAGTGGTGCACAAGCCTTACCACTGCTTCACTTTTCTTGATACCAAAGCATGTAACCACTCCATCTTGATCGCCAACCACCACCTAGGAAAAAGGATATTAAAACAATTCTCATATTAATAACTCACCAATATCAGACAAGCAGGTCAAGCTGATATTACACATAAAGAACATGATGCGTAATAAATTATTTTCTAATATAATCCTATCTTCCCATGCAATAAGCCGACATTAGCAGTTATACAAGTCTTGTCATAGTCAACCTGGAGGAGAGCACATCCACTTTTTCTATAACAGTAGAAAAAGTAAAAAAAAAAGAAATGAAATGAAAAGCTGAGTACCTTCTGAGTTGCTCTTCGTCCAGATGCTGGGAGCAACTGCATTGTTTTCTGAGAGGTGACCCCAACCTAAAGAGAAATTACATATCACTAAGCGAGGAACGCTCCGGGGTCTCCGTCATTCTTACAAAAAACAAAACAAAAGCGCTTTTCACACACATGCCTTTTTGTATCTTTGTTGGTGGGGTATTTTGTATTACATTTGTTTATATTTGTTATATAATAAGTCCCCAAGAGCTCATAAAGACCCCTGTAGGACAATTATTGTTTTTGTGTTGTTTCATTGTGTAGCTTTTCACTGTAATTGGAGCATCCTTAGGCTAGTTTCACATGAATCTTGTGTTTTGCGGTCCGCAAAAAAAAACGGATGGCATCCGTGTGCATTCTGTATTTTGTGGAACGGAACAGCTGGCCCCTAATAGAACAGTATTATTCTTGTCTGTAATACGGACAAGAATAGGACATGTTCTATTTTTTTTGCTGGGCTATGGACCTGGCATACGGATGCGGACAGCACACGGTGTGCTGTCAGTATTTTTTGCGGGCCCATAGAAATGAATGGGTCCACATTTTTCATGTGAAAAATGCGATCGGAGCCCGCAAAAAATACTGTCGTGTGAAAGAGGCCTTAGACAGAGCCCCAGCTAGAGGGGAAAATTGTCCTTTATCATATAGTTACAGGCAGAGCTGATCTGGGTCTGCCAACACACCCGCTGATCATGTGATTGCCGCTAGCTCACTGAGCGCTAAGTAGACTTCACAAGAGAAGACAACTGCTCCAGAGGTAGTTATACTGTGACCCGCTCCATTACGGGAACAGGATCATTTCTGCAGCAATGTCAAAAGTAGTTTCTGCTAAGGTGTTAAATACCTAATTATCAGTCAGAACTAGAACAGTTGTTTTCTGAGACTTTAATACCTGTGATGACCTATCCTTTAGGTCAGACATGCCCAACCTGCGGCCCTCCAGCTGTTGCAAAACTACAACTCCCAGCATACCTGGATAGCCTACAGCTATTAAGGCATGCTGGGAGTTGTAGTTTTGCAACAGTTGGAGGTCTGCAGGTTGAGCATCCCTGCTCTAGATAGGTCATCAATATCTGATCAGTGGAAGTCCAACAACCGGGATCCCTGCCAAGGCAGCGTCGTTCACAGAAGCGCCGTAGCTTTCTCACAGCTTTTCGTATGTAGTCACATGGGCTAGTTGCAGCTCAATGGGGATGAGCTGCAATACCAAGCACAGCCGCTATACAATGTACGGTGCTCTGCTTGGTGTGCACAGAGGAGGCCACGGCACTGACAGGAGACCCCATGCCTTCTCAAACAGCTAATCAGTGGGGGTCCCGGGTATCGGAACCCCAACAATAGAATAGATAGATATAATAGAAATATGGCCGGATGAAAATATTATTTAATATGAATTATTTAATGCACATTTAATTTCTGAAATTAGTCTGAAAGCGTTAATCTTCCCTCTGGCCATCTGCAGATTAAGCCATTATTATAAGAGGAGCTCTGAACCCCCGGCTTCTCAACACTTCTCCTTGACAACAGGATAACCGGGATTATTTTGTGCCATACCTGCAGGTAATCCACGCGGTTTAGCTCCAGCTCCATTGTGAAGTCAGAGCAGCTGTCTAGTAGTTTATAACAAGAAGTATCCCACAGACAGAAATGCAGGGGTCAGACTCCAGTCAGCTCCTCACCAGGAGACCTGCCATTTTACAGCACAGACGAATAGCTGAAATACATAAAAATATTAACAGAATAACAGCACAACAAAGAATGAGAAATACACAATCTGCTCCAAAGAAATAAAAGTATTACTCATGGCAGAGTTTAGTGTTACTTCCACATTATTCACAGTACAGCATGTAAAAAAGGATGAAAGATACCAAGATAAAGTACAAACCTCCATTGTAGTCTATCAGTAGTCTATGGGACCCCATTGACAATAATGGGGTCCATTAGGTTTCCCTTTAGGAGTCTGGCATTTAACAAGGCAAAACAGTACAGCACGCCGCACCAGTTTCTCCCATATTTGGACCCATTCAGCGTCATTCGTATCAGTTATGTGCTGGATCCAGAATTTTCATTATTTTCATTGAAAGTTCACCATCATTTGTCCTTAGCACATTACTAATCCAAAAAGAGCCTAGATGGGACATACAGGTTTCAGGTTTTAAAGGGAACCTGTCACCAGGAAAATGCAGCGCAATCTGCCATCAGCCTGTTATAGAGCAAAGGGAGCTGAGCAGATCGATATATAGTTTTATGGGAAAATATTTAGTATAATTTGTAGTTTATTTATTTAGATTCCTGCTCATTCTGGGCTTTGAAGTAAAGCAGTCGTTCCTATCAGTGATGACAGCCTTCACTCTATGACTGTGTATACAGAGATAGCTGTCATCACTGATAGGACTGTCTGCTGGACTTCAAAGCCCAGAATGAGCAGGGACTTAATGAATAAAATACAAGTTTTACTGAATCTTTTCCCACCAAAACGATATAATCAATCTGCTCAGCTCCTCCTGCTCTATAACATGCTAACCTTTAGTACAGTATCTGGTGCTTAGTCATCACTCCTGTTATGTTTTATTTTTCTGAACAACTTCATGGACAGAAAAACTTTCTGGGCAGTCTGAAAAACCAAAAATAACTCAACGGTTAGGATATGCCTACTAGCAGGGCTAGTAGTAACTGACATAATACACTGCAAAACAGAAGAAAGGTTTAGAAAAGTTTAGTTATTCTTAAAACACAGGCATCATAAGCTTTTTCCCCAAAAAATCTGTTAACAGGGTCTGCAGTGGGTACACATTGATGACCTATCCACTGGATAGTTCATCAATATCAGATCAGCAGGGGTCACACCCCCAGTACCCCCCAATTAAAGGGGTATTCCAATTACCATAAATATAACTTCATCATCAATAATTACCTAATATAATGTAAATGTCACATATTTACCGTTCAGTGGTTATAAAAGTAGTTTTTTCCTCTGCTACCCTGTGTTTCCTCATAAGTTACCATGGAATCGACCTGTAGTTCTGAGCCTTTGTTAGGTCGAGCATGCTCAGTGTGTTGCTATCAGTTCTCTAGCTAAATGTCTTGTGAAATAAAGAGCGTGTTGGTGTTCTGGTAATTACTGAGTAAAGGGGGCGTGACTGGACTGTGATGTCAGGCAGCCAATTAGTAATCATCAACACTCACAGCAGGAAAGCTAGGGATTGTGGGGATTGTAGTTTTGTGAGGGCAGATCAGGAGCCATGATACTCAGTGTGCTGCAGGCTCACATAGGAACTAGATCAGGGATCTCAAACTCATGGCCCTCCAGCTGTTGCAAAACTACAACTCCCAGCATGCCCCAATAGCTGTAGGCTCTCCTGGCATGATGGAAGTTATAGTTTTACAACAGCTGTAGGGCCACGAGTTTGAGATCTCTGAGCTAGATAAATGGATTGCAAGGTAAATTGACGCTCTGGTTATATGTATAGGTATGGGTTCTGGTTGGGTCATAGCTTGCAGCCTTAATGCAGTTTTTCAAAAATTAAGTTACTTTACTGGAATACCCCTTTAACTATTTGAAGACATAGCAGCGCACTTGTGAGTGTTACTTCTTCTTCATAATTAGGGTATCTTCATAGGAGGCAGATTTCTTCAATTCGTTCCATTCATTTGAATGCACATGGATTTCTGCAATCCTCATTCAGGTGAATGGAGATGATTTTCAGTTGCAGAAAATTTCTGCAACAAACTCTGGCGTGTGTGAGAGACGGCGCAGTCTAATTACAACTGTTCGTCTTGTTCACTGAAATGGGACGAGCTGATGTCATTACACTACAAGCAAGGCGAAGCACAGGTAATTATGAAGAGATCCAACAGCTCTCCAAACAGCTGACTGTCAGGATTGGGACCCCAGATAATCTGAGATTGATGACCTACCCTTAGCATAGCAGAAAAGTATGTTTGGAGAAAGCACCAAAGTCGTGATGCACGGTCACCAGCGGTCAGGCTCCTTCCCACTCCAAACTGTAGAAAATAAAGCAATTGTGACCAGTGTCTTCTGATGTGTTGATAGAAATAAACTTGCAAAAAGAGAAGACGCTGGTCACAATTGCTTTATTTTCTATCCTTAGCACAAGTTATTAAAGGGGTTGTCTTACTTCAGCAAATAGCATTTATCATGTAGAGAAAGTTAATACAAGCCACTTACTAATGTATTGTGATTGTCCATATTGTTTCCTTTGCTGGCTGGATTTATTTTTCCACCACATTATACACTGCTCAATCCAGCAGCGGTGGCAGTGCTTACACACACTTTTCCCTATAGTGTACAAGCATGGCCACCGCTGCTGGATTGCAAAGGAAGCATTATGGACAATCACAATACATTAGTGTCTTGTATTAACTTTAACATGATCAATGCCATTTGCTGAAGTGAGACAAACCTTTTAAATAGATGCCACTGTAACTCATGGGTGATGGCTGAGTTAATATGATGCCCAGGGGCGGTCTTGGGCACCACGCATCCTATGCATTTGCATAGGGCCCCCGACGTCCAAGGGGGCCCCCACGCTCCGCTCTTGTGCTGGTGCCCAAGACCGCCCGCCCAGCTGTCATGGCGTTTGTCCGCCGCGGCCCGGGGACCGGCCTCACTGTGGGTGCGCGCACCGCACCCGCTCACTCTCAAGTCCGGAAGTGTAGCAGGAAGCTCGCGCAGCCGCAGAGAGGCCGGTCCGCACAGCAGAACACAAACTCTGCGGCTGCGCGTCAGTGTCCCAGCCCCCAGCACGTGTCCCAGCCCAGCCAATAGAGAGCTGGGAGTCTGGGACACGCCATAGGCTGTGGGCAACCTTCACCCCCAGATAGGAGAGTGATATACAATAAGTGTGGAAAAAAAAAACACATTCTTTCATTGTTTAACAGTGAGTTAATTGTTTGACAGTATTTTATTGTTAAAAAAGTCTTTGATGTGTGGGGGGGCGTGTCATTGGGGGGGGCATGTCATCAGAGGACGTGTCATCAGGGGCGTGACGCGTCATTGGGGGGGGCCCCCGGACATAACTTCGCTTAGGGCCCCAGAAATGCCAAGACCGCCCCTGATGATGCCTACAAGTAGTGTCTGTCACCTAGGGGTTTCATTTGTAATCGTTTGACAGATATGACATGAAAAGCTATTTTAAATGGACGTCCTTATAGCCCAGTGGGATGAGGTTTGTGGTGCCCCCGTTCTGGAGGTAGGGTCTGTGGTAAATATGCCATAAATGTGTGTAATGTGTGTAACCAGCATATATGACAGCTGAGAAGCCCCTGACCATACCAAAACTGGTATGAAGCAGGTCTCTACCTCACATACCTGCAAAAGTCTTCTACACTACCATAATGTTACATCTGAAAACATGAATAAAGTTTATTGAAACGAGAACAGGTATTATCTTACTCATCAAACTTTATTTATAAACGACAGAAGACCCCCTTTATACACAAACAATAGGGACAATGTATCTATTAGATAAACACAGCGCCCTTCAGCAACACCGCACTAGACCTCCATACACACGTACACTACTCACCTCCATGTCCACACATCACTAGAGCCTTCAGTGTCAGGAGCGCGAGCAGCGCAGAGCCCCAACAACCACAACCAAGGCAACCAGCGCGTCCGGGGAGGAGCCACCCGACGTCACTGCACATGCTACTTCCTATGGGCGAAAGGTTCGCCGATGACGTAATTCCTATGTAACCAGGCTTTCGTGTGGTAGTGTTCAGAAGTAAGCTTGACAGCTGCTTGTTTTCCCGGGGTTTCTAGCCGGCTGCTACAGACATGCGCAGTGTATGCTTGGACTAATGGGGCTGGAATGTCTGGGTGCGCTGGGTTGCACTGCTTTGCGTGAACTGGATACATTGGGATAGAATTCTCTTCAAGGGACTGAGGACTCTGGGTTTACTGGGATGCAGGGACTGGGAATTGTGGGAACAATGAAATGTAATGCCCTGCAAGGACTGGGAATTATGGGTACACAGTTGTAATGCACTGCAAGCGGTGGGAACACTGGGTGCTGGGATGTATTGCCCTGCCAGGACTGGGAATTATGGGTACACATTTGTAATGCCCTGCAAGGAGTGGGAACACTGGTGGCCCTGGGATATAATGCTCTGCAAGGACTGTGAATTAAGGGTACACAGGGATGTTGTGCCTAGGGACTGGTTGCACTGGGATGAAAAAGCCCTGCAGGGACAGGGACTCTGGATGCTCTCTCCTAGAGATGCAATGTTCTGCAGCTAGGTGAGGGTGCATCCCTGGGACCCTTTGAGCCCCCCACTGATACTCAGAATGAAGAGTACTTCCAGAGATTTTCCCTGTAAGAGTCATCACTCCTAGAGGCTCATTTGCGTATAGTAAAACATATTTCTCAGCAATGCAGGCACATATGAACATGAGAGCAACATGCAAGTGCACATGTAAGGGTGGGTTCACATCAGCGTTATGCTTTCCGTTTGTGTTTTCCGTTATAACATGGTTATAACGGAAAATAACGGAAACCATAAGACGGAAGTCAAAACGGAAGCCTTTAGAGGCTTCCGTTTTAATCCGTCATAATAGAAGCCTATGAGAATCATAACGGATCCATTTGGTTCCCGTTATGCAAAACGGAAAACAAAGTCCTGTCGACAGGACTTTGTTTTCCGTTCAGCATAACGGAACTCAGACGGATCCGTTATGATTCTCATAGGCTTCTATTATGACGGATCAAAACGGAAGCCTCTAAAGGCTTCCGTTTTGACTTCCGTCTTATGGTTTCCGTTATAACCATGTTATAACGGAAAACACAAACGGAAAGCATAACGCTGATGTGAACGAGCCCTAACAGGTCAGCCAGTTACATAGGTATAAATCCGCTGACCTGACCTTTAGGGTTCATTCACACGAACGTTTTGCAGTTTGTTTTGCAGTCCGCAATTTGGGGAACAACGTTTCCATATATTGTTTGTTAGAAGTTTCCGTTGTTCTTCAGCAATATGTCTGTGTTTCCGCAAAAAACGGATGTTTTGTTTCAGTATGTGTTCCGATTTTTTGCGGACCGCAAAAAAAACAGAAGGTGGAATTTGTCTGAATTTAAATAGATACACCCCTGAAACTGGTATATAAGTAAGTCACCTGAGTGTTTGGTGGCCATTTTCTCCTGCTTTTTTGAGCATAGAGAGGTTGGTTTCATTCCATTGCTTGGTTTGCAGTTTCTGGCTTTATTTTACTATGGTGGACGACTCTGTGGATGAGGTTCTACTGCACTGGCTTATTTCTCGGCGATATGGCCAGCAGTCATCTGGGCTGGTTGAGGAACCGAGGAGGAGGACGAGACTCGGGGTTAACCCCACTGTTTCTAAACGGTACAGGAAGAGCCACTTTCCCACCCTCTACACTGATCTTCGTCAGCACCCGGAGAAGTTCTTTGATTTCTGTCAAATGTCAGCGGCTACCTTTGATTGCCTGCTGTCGTCTATCCGTCCTGACCTCACTTTCCAGGACACTAACATGAGGCGCAGCATTTCTCCAGAGGAAAAGCTAATCGTCACACTGAGGTAAAATGTTTGTTTGGTCGTGTGTGTTCCCTGTGCATGTTGTGTGAATGATTTTTGATCCAGCACTGTTTTGTTTTTTTGTTTTGTTTTTTTTTTGGGGGGGGGGGGGGGGGGGTGTTGTGGCTTTGGAGTCTCCTTTTTTGTTATGGTATTGTTTTTGTGTGCTTGTGCATTCAATCCATGTTTATGGCATGTATTTTATATATTTTGACTTCACATTGTTGCATGTATATTCTGCTTCACATGTAGCATATTCCATAGCTCTTTCCCTGAATGATTGTATGTGTTGACCACAGTGCATATGTTATTGGCTAGATAGCATCACCGCTTGTTGTCCTACACAATTCTGTTACCGTCCCCGCAATGTGTTGTGTGCGATGCTTTCTTTGTTGTAATAATGTATGACAAATAAATGTTTGGTTTTTTTTTGTTTTGTTTTTATAAACAGATTCCTTGCAACTGGCAACTCATTTTCTTCTTTGCAAGATGAGTTTCTATTGGGGATTTCTACGATTTCTCGGATTGTGGCGCATACTTGTGAAGTCATCTGGCTGCGACTTCGAGAGATGGTGATGCCACAGCCCAAAGCAGAGGATTGGCTTCGATTTGCTGACGGCTTCAATTTGTCGGCACAGTTCCCGAACTGCGTTGGGTCACTGGATGCCAAACACATTCGTGTTAAGAAGCCTCATCACTCTGGGTCCAGATACTTCAATTATAAGCAATATTTTTCAGTAGTGCTTTTGGCCTTGGCCGATAGTACCTACAAATTTATAATGGTTGATATTGGGGCCTATGGGAGCACATCGGATGCTCGCAACTTTTGTGCTTCTAGAATGGGTGAGCGGCTTCGTGCCAATCAGCTTGCCCTGCCAGAGCCCAGAAGACTGCCTGGATCTGCTGGTCCGCCTGCTCCGTTTGTGATCGTGGCTGACGAAGGGTTTGCATTGACTGCCCATGTTATGCGACCTTTCCCAAGACTTGGTTTGGATGTCAGGAGGCGTATTTTCAACTACCGATTGACTTGTGCCCGACGGTATGTTGAGTGCGCTTTTGGAATACTCTCTACCAAGTGGAGGGTGTTTCTGAAGACCATAGAGATGGATCCGGACCATGCCACCCTGGTTGTTCAAGCTTGTGTTATTCTACACAACTTCACCAGAATTCACAATGCTTCCTTGGATGTTGACCAGAGTGAAATTCCAACATTCCCTGGTGTTGGTTTGGATCTGAGGCTGCATAGACGATCTGGTACTGTAGGCACTGCAATTCGGGAACTTTATGCAGACTTCTTCATCAGCCCCGAGGGGGCATTGCCGTGGCAGATGGATGCAATTCGTGACAGTGTTTGATATCTTCTCTGCTCTGTAGAGTTTTTTTATTTTTGAAGACAGTTTATTATACTTTATATGTTAGTGTAGGGACTCGCAAGAGACTAAGGACCCTTGATGTGGGCAGAGGTGTTTTGGATAAGCAAAATTCAAATGTCTTTAGAGATGTGTTATTTTATTTTTAAAAGGTATAGGTTGTAAGCATCACTTTAATCATTTGTCTATGGTCCAAGATACCTTCTAATACCTCATTACAAGCAAATGTATCTCTCTGTATGACTAATAAAGTGATATGGGTATAATGTTTGTTGTTTTTTTAGGTTAATTTCTCAAACATAACTTAATATATGACATGATAGGCTGTGATAATTAACCACTACCGCAGTGTTTAAATGCCAACTCTAAGCATGTTTGATTAATAATTTGGATGGATACATATTGGTATACGTTTCAATAACACAGTTGGAGTTCCAGAGTTTAGACAGAACAGATATCTATTGTTTGTAAAATTAATTATCGCAAATGTTCCTTTACAGGGGACCAAGATCTAGCAGATTGGCATGAAGGATGGGTTCCTTCATCACAATATGCTGATTAGTGTAGTAGGAGAGCAGAGCAGGATTTATATGTAGTGATCAATGACAGCTTCTTAAGATTAAGTTGAGGGGCAATTGATAATCCCATTGTTGTTCCACCAAATTTTGTCCCTGCCGCTGATTTTGTTTACACACCACAATCTGCGAGGGTGAACCCATGATCTTTTTTGCGTTTACAAAAGTTTTGATTAATTACATTCCAAATGTTTTGAATGGTCATAATGTCATTGTTCTTGTAGATACCACACCAGATGATTTTAAAAGAACATCACTCGTAATGCTAATTGGAGACACCAAAACAGATGATTACTATGACAAATGCCTGTTATACACACACACACATTTAGGGAATGTGTACACATTAGTTGTCCATATTGGCAGTTGTTTGCTGCCAGACGATTGTGCTACAGTAACATGCAGCAACGTCTTCCTCAGGCAATGGTGCAATTGATTTCTATGCCAATGAAAGCCATAATGCACCAGAGTGATTTAAAAGTGTCAAATTACACCATGTCCAAGGCGTTCTGTTTTGGTCACAGAATAACCCAATTGAAGGCTGACAAATGGCATAAGTGATTGGTTGGCCCTATCCTGTTGATATTTTTGCATGTAATAGCATCATTATACTCTTCTGGTGAACAGGGCCCTTCCTTGCAAGAAACGCTTCGCTCACCAAAAAAGTGACTTCATTGGCCATGATTCAAGGGTCTTTTCTCGAACATATATGCCTTTCATTAAAATGTAGAACTGGCAAAGAAACTTAAAAGCAATTGGTGATAAGCGTTGATGCAAACACTTGTTAGCACTGCTACCCCAAAGCTTGCCCACATCTAAAGGTCCTTTTACACGGGCCGATTATCGGCCGAAAAATCGTTCCTAGGAACGCTAGTGCCGATAATCGGCCCGTGTAAAAGTGGCCCTAATCAGCCGACGAACGAGCAAAACGCTCGTTCGTCGGCTGATTGGATCTTTTGGTTTCTACAAAAGATCCAATCTGTCGGGCGCACATCGGCCTGTGTAAACAGGCGATGTGCGCCTGACAGTATGGAGCTTCCGGGCCGCACGAGCGATACAGCGATCACTCGTGCGGCCCGGCGCTCGATTCATCGGGCCGTGTAAAGGCTCCCTGCCCGAGCGCCGATATCGCTGATCGGCGCTCGGGCAGAGAGACACATCGGCCCGTGTAAAAGGGCCTTAACTTAGGACAGAAAATGTTTGTATTTGTATAATAAAACATAGAACAGTAGTCATTTACTTGTGCCAAGTTTAGGCTATTTTAAATAAGGCCAGGTCAACAATATATAACAAAAATAAACATAAATTACAATTTGAATATAAACACGAAAACAAAAATAATTAGGGCTCCATTAGTTCGCACGTGAATCCGTGTGTTTGCAGAACGTAAGCTGATGGAGCTGGGCAAACATTGCCCGAGTCAGCCCCCCCCCCCAGATATAACTGGGCCACTATATCGTTCCTGGGGATATGAAGGATACGCTTCAGCACACGTTTCGTATCTGGGCTGCTGCCCATATCGTGGATGCTGTCCATATTGTGGCTAGAGTGGAGGGGCGAGAACTTGGTGCCTGACATTATTAATCAGGACCACAATATCCCCTTGGTATGGAGATGAAAACATCTCCAGTACCATCGCCAGTGAGGCCATGCAGGGACTCTGTCATTGAGGAGGCACCTGTTTATGCAAAGGTGCCAGCTCCATCAACACTGTGACCCTCAGTCCTCTTCTGGGCTAGGTACTCTATGACCTGACTGTCTATTATCTCATGAGCACCTAGACCAGAAGAAGGCTGAGGGGCAGCCCTTCATCTTTTGGGAGGTAGTGGCCTTGGTGGAGCCTCTGGGTTGGTGGGGATTTGCACTGAGCTGGGTATGTCCTCCTCCTGTGTGGCTTCCTACAGCGTACCCCTGGAACTACCCTATGTGGCCTGGAGTGGCGCTCCTTCAGCAGCATAAACGTTCGAAGCTTCACCCTCGGGTTCATCCAGGCTGTCTACAGTTCTAGTAACATAGTTTATAAGGCCGAAAAAGACATCTGTCCATCCAGTTCGGCCTGTTATCCTACAAGTTGATCCAGAGGAAGGCAAAAACCCCTGTGAGGTAGAAGCCAATTTTCCTCACTTTAGGGGACAAAATTCCTTTCCGACTCCAATCAGGCAATCAGAATAACTCCCTGGATCAACGACCCATCTCTAGTAACTATAACCTGTAATATTGTTACCCTCCAGAAATATATCCAGGCCCCTCTTGAACTCTTTTAGTGAACTTACCATCACAGTACTCCATGTGTGGTCTGACTAGTGAGTTGTAAAGTGGCAGGGCTATGTTCTCATCACGGGCATCTATGCCCCTTTTGATGCAGCTGTCTGACACTGGTTTCTGCAGCTTAGTTTGCTGTTCACTAAAATTCCTAGGTCCTTTTCCATGTCAGAGTTACCCAATGTTTTACCATTTAGTATGTACAGGTGACTTGCATTATTCCTTCCCATATGCATAACCTTACATTTGTCAGTGTTAAACCTCATCTGCCACTTCTCTGCCCAAGCCTCCAGTCTATCCAGATCCTGCTGTAGCAGTGTACTGTCCTCTTCTGTGTTAATTACTTTACACAGTTTAGTGTCATCTGCAAAAATTGATATTTTACTGTGCAAGCCATCTACAAGATCATTGATAAATATATAGAAGAGAATAGGGCCCAATACTGACCCCTGTGGTACCCCTCTAGTGACAGTGACCCAATCTGAGTATGTGCCGTTAATAACCACCCTCTGTTTTCTATCACTTAGCCAGTTACTTACCCACATACAGACATTTTCTCCCAGGCCAAGCATTCTCATTTAATATACTAACCTTTTATGTGGTACCGTGTCAAATGCTTTGGAGAAGTCCAGATATACGACATCCATTGATTCGCCGTGGTCAAGTCTAGAACTTACCTCCTCATAGAAACTGATTAAATTAGTTTGACATGACCGATCCCTCATGAAGCCATGCTGATATGGAGTTATTTGCTTATTTTCATTGAGGTACTCCAAGATAAGATAAGAAAACCTCAAACAGTTTACACACAACAGATGTTAAACTTACCGGCCTATAGTTTCCGGGCTCTGTTTTTGGACCCTTTTTGAATATTGGCACCACATTTTCTATGTGCCAATCCTGTGGAACACTCCCTGTCTGTATAGAGTCCTTAAATATCAGAAATAAGGGTCTGGCTATGACATTACTTAATTCTCTTAGGATACGGGGGTGTATGCCATCCGGTCCTGGTGATTTGTCTATTTTAATCTTTTTAAGACGTTGCTGTACTTCTTCCTGGGTCAGACAGGGCACTTTTAATGGGGAATTTTCTTTTATATTCTGCATTTCATCTGACAGTTTATTTTCCTCAGTAAATAATGTGGAGAAAAAAATATTTAGTAGCTTTGCTTTCTCCTCTCTGCAACTCCCCCCTCATTACTCTGTAAGGGGCCGACACCTTCAGATTTATACTTTTTACTATTTATATAATTGAAGAACATTTTAGGGTTAGTTTTACTCTCTTTAGCAATTAATCTCTTGGTCTCTAGTTTGGCTGCTTTTATTTGTCTTTTACATATTCTATTTTTTTCCTTATAGTTTTTCAATGCTTCCTCGCTCCCCTCCTGTTTTAGTGATTTAAATGCTTTCTTTTTGTCATTTATTGCTTTCTTTACAGTTCTATTTATCCACATTGGTTTTTTCTTGTTCCTTAACCTTTTATTCCCATAAGGTATGTACCTCTCACAATTAGATATTTTGTGGCTGTATTTTTATTTTTGAGGACTTTGTCCCAGTTAGTTAGGCCTATGGCCTCTCTTAGTTGGCTAAATTTTGGTTTTATGAAGTTTGGTATTATTTTCCTCCATGAAGAAACTCTCTTCTGACAATTGGAAGGTTATTATTTTATGGTCACTATTTCCCAGGTCTCCCCCAACCTGCACATCTGTTGTTCTGTCAGGTCTATTGGTTAATACTAAGTCCAGTATGACCGTCCCTCTAGCCAGGTCCTGAACCAGTTGGAAAAGGTAATTGTCTTTGGTTATTACCAAGAATCTGTTTCCTTTGAGATATACAGGTTTCAGTTTCCCAGTCTATATCTGGGTAGTTGAAATCCCCCATAATAATGACCTCGTTATGATTTGCCGCCTCGTCTATTTCGTTTAGAAGTAGATTTTCTGTGGACTCTGGTATATTAGGTGGTTTATAATATAGTCCTATTAGTATTTTATTATTGTTTTTGGCTCCATGTATTTCTACCCACAGCGACTCCACATCTTCATGTCCCTCACTTATATCTTCCCGGAGTGTGTGCTTTAGACAGGACAAAGGACAAAATAAACTTTACAAAGGGACTGTTTATTTTTGTTTAGGCAAAACAAGTGAGCAGTGTTGTAGGTCAACGTGTGATATGGAAAAACACAGTACACTTATTATGTTAGATTCAAAAAGCCTGTTACGTTTGGCGAATTTTTATGCTCCACATTACCTACTATGTCAAAGCCTCTTACTAACATACTCATGCTGAAATAATGGTCATCAGCACAGGTCCAATCAAAGCCATCGGCCTACGCTAGGCAACGCAGGGCAAGGGGGTGCATGGGAGAGTCACATGTGCCAATGTGTTATTCATGCATGTTGAATGTGTTTAGGAAGGGGAGAAGTACATTTTTGAAGCTTTAACCCTTTTTTTTTGGAAGAACCAAAAGGATGGAAAAAAGGCACCAAATAGGCATCAAATTTCCCCCTAAAAAGTGTAATTTAAGGATAAAAATACAGTAAGCCCACTGTTCTTGCACTTCAAACATATAGAGGGGTATGTGCCACATCCGATACAGTGGAGTTCATCCGGGCCCAAACATGTTAGGGGCATTAAAGGGGTTGTCCGAGTTATGACAAAAAATATATAGCACTGTAAATCTGATGGGCAGCAATATATAACTAAGTTAAGCAAGTTTTAGGCAAAAAAAAATCCATATTTCCTCATTTCCCTGGTTCTCTTCTGGTCTTTGTTTACATGCAATAACAACAATCTCAGCCCCTCCCCCTTCTCCCCCCTCTCTGCAAAGGGAATGAATACAAGTGCTGAGTGACATGTCTGCCTGCTGGAATACTCAGCAGCATGTTGTATGTGTAGGACTACATGTCCCAGCTGTACAATGACACTGCTAATACATACAGGAATTTCTCCCTACCTGTTCTTGTACAATACAATTCCTCTACAGCTCTTGTTCCCAGTATTTGTCTCCGCTCACTGCTGCAGCTACTGTTTGTTGTAAAGCCTTGAGCCCTCAGTGTGTTCTGGCTGAAGGGGTTAATGTTTTATCTGAAGGAAACCAGGGAGAGAGCAGATAGCAGCCCAGCAAAGAAAGGGGGCGTGGCCAGTGACGTCTCGTGTACAGACTGTTATCTGAACTCTGAGGCTTGTGAACGAAACATCACAGAGCAGAGAGATAAGGTGACATCACAGGTCATGTGACCCTCAGTCAAATCTGAGAAACCAGCAGCTTTAGAAACACAAAGTATATGGGAAAGTTGTTATACCTGACAAGTTAGAAACATATAAAGAACAAAAAAATAACTCGGACAACCCCTTTAAAACTGACATCAAAGTGGGCATTTTAAAATTGAAAAGTAAATAATTTGAGAAAGTGTTGAAATTGTTTGGGACCAGGGATCTCACAATACCAACATACAGAGGGTGATGTTCTGCCATCACAGGGCCAAATTCAGTTAATACCTTAAATACATCAGTTACTTATTCTAATCACTGAAAGGCGTGTGTCGACCCACTTTGATGCCAGTGTACTGGGCCGGAACATGTTTAGCCCTGAATAAACTCCACTTTATGTGATGTAGAACATTCCCCTCTATATGGTGGAAGTGCAAAAGCAGTGGCTAAAATGTTTAACACCTTTTAAAAGATTGGAAACCACTTTAGCCCTGTGAAGTGGGACACACACTAATCTAGTGGAAGTTAGCACATGTGTACTGTTTCTCTAGAAAAATGTAATTCAGTATAACCATGTGTAAGTGACCCTGTAAATTGATATTGACAAGCTAGGATTATGCTAGCATGTCAGTATTAACATAATACCAAACATTTAATCCCTTTAAAAAAACAAACTCACGGCCTCAACTCCATGATCGGGAGCAGGACCACAGTTGTTCTGTGTATAGATACGGGTGCTTTTTGGACAATCCCTTGCCACTGCGGCTCATTTCTACTAACTCACGATGGAACTGGTTGCGAAAGCTGTTCCATCGTGTTTTGGCCTTCTTTACTGCATCGATAAAACCAAAAAAATTAGAAACAAAAACGCATGGTGCAGTCAAACATGAATAACAAGTGTCCCTGGTCAGGCTGAACAGTCACATATTTAAGTGTGGACTACTACAACACATAACGGCCAAGGCATGTCACAGAATGAGCAGTGTGGTGGTAGATATGACGAAAATAAAGCGTAAGGAACTGGTAAAGCAGGAAACAGTTTTGGAGTATATAAAACATTTACATCAGCAGCGACACCTCCAAAACTGCATGAGAAGGTACTGTAACATATTATAGGTGATGTGTGTGTATTCAGAGCAGTGCACGGCGGAAAAAAATGCTATTGTACACTGCAGTAGCAGTGTTTAGGGCCAAATTCTAATAATGTATGTGAGAAGCAGAGAAAGCTGCCAAGTATTTTGGCCAAGGTGCACATATATAATTCTGATGAAGGGCCCAAATGTCAAACGAAAAAATAATATGGATGCACATAGTGGCCATAACTGCTGTGAAAGGGACTCAGTAAGGACAGGTGTCACGAATGTGCCTGCATCAGGTTGCAGGCGTTCGGCTAGACTTTCAAAAGTGACATAATTTGACATGTTTTCCTCTTGGTTTGGTTGCTGTTTACCACACCCCTTCCCCTCAGCTGTTGCGGGTGTGGTGATTATCTTTCCCCTATTTATCCCTTCCTCTCCCAGTATCCCTTGCGGTTTATACTTTCTGCTGACATTGTTGTGTGTGGTGTGGATCTTGGCTGAGGTCCGGTTGCTGCAATATCTGCATTAAGATAAGTGTCACGATACTGGTGGTTAGTAGCTGGAGTCCAATAGCAGGGACTAGGTAGAACACTGGAAACGGCTGGCAAGCTGGCACTTGTAGTTCCACAGAAGCTGCAGACAATAGGCAGGTAGCAGATGGGTGTGCGGGGTAAAGCACAGGAGATAGGAACGATCCAAAATAGAGACGGTTCCAGCGAGAGAACTGCAAGCAGGAGCTTTACACGATACTCAAGCAATGAGTGTTTGATCAGGCAGGATATTTAAGACAAACAGGAAGTGAGGTAGCAGCTGGTTTGAAGCATGCTCCACCATCTTGGCTGAGGGCAACTCAAGGGCAAGGTAAACTAAACAGCAGGTATCCAGGGTTCTCCTGACATTACTCCCACCTCAATAGCGGCCTCTGGACGCCACCTGACTTGGCTTGCCAGGATGTTTCTGATGAAACTGTCTGATCACCCAGGGAGCATTAATGTTACTGACAGGTTCCCAGGAATTCTCTTCAGGTCCATAACCCTGCCACTTAACAAGATACTTCAAGCGGTTCCTGAAGATTCTAGTGTCCAAAATTTTTTCCATAACAAATTGTTCTTCGCCATCTATCTCCACAGTATCAGGAGGAGGAGGTATGTGTTCTGGAAAAGGATTGGGTGTGATAGGCTTTAAAAGAGACACATGGAAAACAGGGTGAATCTTCATACCTTGTGGGAGCTTGAGTCGAACCGCCACTGGACTAATCGCCCTGTAATGTTATAAGGCCCAATGAACTTCTGTCCCACTTTTGGTGAAGGGACCTTAAGTCTCAGATGCCTGGTGGAAAGCCATACCTTATCCCCAACTTTAAATGTTGATGCTGGTCTACGAGACTTATCTGCTGCCCTCTTGTATGTTTCTTGAGCCTTCTCCAACGTCTCCTTCAGTAGTTCTAAATTTTGTTGCAAAGCAGAGATTCTTTCCTCAACAGCAGGAATAGATGGGGTGACAGGTACTCTAGGGAGGATATTTGGATGATACCCTAGATTCGCGAAGAAAGGGGTTTGCTTGGTAGATGCATTCTGAGAGTTGTTATAAGAAAATTCAGCTACTGGAAGTAAGTCGATCCAGTCGTCTTGTAGATGGCAGATATAGCACCGGAGGTATTGTTCTAGAGTCTGATTGGTGTGCTTGGTCTGTCCATTAGACTGCGGGTGGAAAGCAGTCGACAAATTAATATTAATACCAAGTGCCCTGCAGAAACTCTGCCAAAATTTTGATGTGAATTGAACTCTACGATCCGAGATAACCTCATCAGGAACCCCATGGAGATGGAACACATTGTTGACTACCAGATCTGCTGTGGCCTTGGCGGAAGGTAAACCGGTGCATGGAATAAAATGTGAAGCCTTGGTGAGTCGATCTACTACTACCAGAATTGTATTTTTCCCCTTAGAGGTAGGTAGATCTACAATAAAGTCCATGGAAACAGACCCCCAGGGGCGAGAAGGGACCGATAATGGCTGTAACAAACCCGTGGGCGAGGCATGAGGAGTCTTGCATCTGGCACAGACGTCACAGAATGTAACATACCCCCTTATGTCCTTTTGATAATTGGGCCACCAAAAGTAACGAGACAAAAATTCTTGGGTCTTTTGTACACCTTTGTGACCCGCCATCTTTGAGTCATGGACTAATTTTAGAATTTTCAGTCTCATTGTCTTAGGTATATATAACTGCTGCCCGTGGGTCCAGACCTTGTTTTTGAGTATCAAATGGACATCGTCAGGTGGTTGAGATAGGAAAGAGTCGGAGTCGTAGGCCTCTCGTATTTCTTCCATCAAATCCTTATTATGGATTACCCCCACAAAATTAGATTCAGGCAGGATGGTCTTGGGAGGAGTCACAGTGACAGAATTGTTGGAAAACATTCTGGATAAGGCATCTGCCTTACTGTTACGGGAACCTGGCCTATAGGAGACAATAAAATTAAACTGGTTAAGAAACAGGCTCCAACGAGCTTGGCACGGAGACAGACATTTAGCAGATCTAATGAATTCCAAGTTGCGGTGATCGGTTAATACTATAATCTGCTGTGTGGCCCCTTGAAGAAGGAGTCTCCATTCCTTGAATGCTGCAATGATGGCGAGCAATTCTTTATTTCCTACATCGTAATTTTTTTCCGCCGGAGATAACCATTGGGAAAAGTATTCACAGGGATGCAACAGACTCTTGTCTCCTCTTCTCTGGGATAGAACAGCCCCTATAGCACAATCTGAGGCATGTACTTCCATGATAAAAGGAAGTTCTGGATCGGGATTTATCAATACAGGGGCTGTCGTAAACTTGGATTTTAGACGAGAAAATGATTCTTCTGCTTCGTGAGACCACGCAAAGATGTTCTTTTTCTTAGTCAGCTGGGTAATAGGAGCAATGATCTCCGAAAAATTCCTGATAAAGTGTCTATAAAAATTGGCAAAACCAATAAAGCGTTGAACCTCCTTCACGCTCTTGGGGGTCGGCCAGTCCAGAATTTCTTTAATCTTGCTTGAGTCCATGCGCAAACCTTGAGGGGAGATAATATAGTCGAGGAATTGTATCTCTGCCTGGTGGAATTCACATTTTTTGATCTTAATGTAGAGTTGATTCTCTCTTAATCGTTCCAGAACGAGTGCCACATGCCGCTGGTGTTCTTCCACTGAGTTTGAGAAGATCAGGATATCATCTAAATAGATCACTACAAACTGGTCCAGGAGGTCTCTAAAGATGTCATTGACGAGATGCTGGAAGGTGGCCGGAGCGTTACAGAGGCCAAAGGGCATCACCAGGTATTCAAAATGTCCGTAGCGAGATCTGAAGGCTGTCTTCCATTCATCTCCAGGTCTTATGCGGACTAGATTGTAGGCGCCTCTTAAGTCTAATTTAGTGAAGATCCTTGCATGTCATACTCTCTCTAGAAGCTCTGGGATCAAAGGTAATGGGTAACGGTTCTTGATAGTAACTTTATTAAGCTAGTGGTAATCTATACATGGTCTTAAGGAACCATCCTTTTTTTTTACAAGGAATATGGGTGCTCCCGCAGGCGAGGAGGATGGGCGTATGAATCCCTTGACTAGATTTTCATCTATATAGTCCTTGAGGGCCTGTAATTCCGGGCTTGCCAAAGGGTAAATGTGTCCAAATGGTATAGGTGCGCCGGGAAGTAAATCTATGGGGCAGTCGTAGGGGCGGTGAGGAGGAAGCTTGTCCGCATTTAGTTTATCACAAACGCCTGCAAATTCTCTGTATGCAGGGGATAACCCTGTCACCTTGTTTTCGTGCATGGAAACTTCTGGACTTAGTTCAGACTGAACTACTGGAGGAGTATTGTCAGTCGGAAAGCTCACTTCTTTGGTTTCCCTGTTAATGGTAGGATTCTGAGCTTGCAACCAGGGTAAACCTAGAATGACCGGAAAGTGTGGAGAAGAAATTAATAGAAATGGTAGCACCTCACGGTGACGAGGAGTGATGATGATTTCAAGTGGCACTGTTTCCTGATCCACTGGCCCCGAGCTTAGTGCGGATCCGTCTACTGTCTCCATAACCATGGGTGAGAGTTTTTTCTGACATTTAACCCCATGCTTCTGGGCAAAGGAAAGATCCATAAAATTGCCGCTAGCTCCGGAGTCTACCATAGCAGAGGTGGAAATCCACTGAGAGTTAATTAGGAGCTTGACTGGGAGAAAACAATGAGAGTCTTTATTTTCTTTTTTGATGTGAGGGGCCACAGAGGAGATGGAACGGACAACTGTCTTCTCTGGTACTTCTGTCTCTGAAACAGTTGATTCTCCATCGGGGAAGTCGAGATCCGTAAGGGCTGCTACTAACTTCCGTGAACAGCTAGGGCAGTTGATAAGGAAGTGATCAGACTTTCCGCAGTAAAGACACAAATCCTCCCGGAGCCTATGCTCCCTTCGATTTGCACTTTCCCGTCTCAAGATGGAGTCTACCTGCATGGTTTCACTCACAGGTTCTCGGGGACTTCTCTTCTGGGCCTCCCTGGGCATGGAGACAGAGGGAGAAGTAGGTTGATTAATGTCGTAATTCCAAGCAGCCCATCTCTCCTGTTGCCGTTTGGACAGTCGGTTGTCAATTCGAATGCAGTGATTAATAAACGGATCTAATTGCACTGGGGCCTCAGCATGGGCAAGCTCATCCATCAAAGCGTTGGATAGTCTTTTTCTAAAAAAAAGACAATTTTGCTGCGTTATTCCAATCCGTGTCGATGGCCCACCTCTTAAATTCCATCGCATATTCAGTGACAGGACGCCGGCCCTGGCGTAATGCTAGTAATGCTGCCTTGGCCGTGGCGCCATGATTGGGATCATCAAACATTTCACTCATAGCGTCAAGAAAATCTTCTAAGTGATTCAGCCGAGGGTCATCAGTCTCAATTAGTGGATTGGCCCAGGCAATGGCCTTATGAGTAAGTAACATAATGATGCACAGTACCTTTGATCTGTCCATAGGAAACTGGGTGGGATTTGCATCAAAATATAATCGGCACTGGTTGAGGAAGCCCCGGAATTTGTCGTGGTCTCCACCAAATCTAAATGGTGGCAACTTGGGCACTGTTGCTGATGCTGAGACTTGTAGCACAGGAGGCTGATTTTCAAGGAGGACAAGCCGGTCCGATAGTGCCTGCACGGTACTGCGTAGCTCTTGAATTGCTTGACCATAGACCTGGGTATTGTGATTAGTCTGTCCTTCAAAGGCGTCATATTTGTTTTTATATGACTGAAGTTCAGTGCGCATACTGGCCATAGCGGTTTGCATCTGCTTCATGCGTGGTTCCATAGTCCCAGGGGACTCCATTTTGGGCTTGAGTATCCTGTCACGATACTGGTGGTTAGTAGCTGGAGTCCAATAGCAGGGACTTGGTAGAACACTGGAAACCGCAGGCAAGCTGGCACTTGTAGTTCCACAGAAGCTGCAGACAATAGGCAGGTAGCAGATGGGTGTGCGGGGTAAAGCACAGGAGGAAGGAACGATCCGGAATAGAGACGGTTCCAGCGAGAGAACTGCAAGCAGGAGCTTTACACGATACTGAAGCAATGAGTGTTTGATCAGGCAGGATATTTAAGACAAACAGGAAGTGAGGTAGCAGCTGGTTTGAAGCATGCTCCACCATCTTGGCTGAGGGCAACTCAAGGGCAAGGTAAACTAAACAGCAGGTATCCAAGGTTCTCCTGACAATAAGTGTCATTTTCCCTTTTGTGTTTATCCTACTTTTCCCTGTTGTGGTTTTGCCTTCTAGAGTCTCTTGTTCGTCTGTCCTTTTGGAGGAACAGGTTGACTCCTTCCCCTGTCACTAGTGGCAGTGTTCTCTAGGGTCAGGTGTTATTAGGTTCCTGTTTATGAACTCTCCTACGACTAAGGCCTGTTCATACTGGTTGTCAGGGCCTAGTTTCAAGGATTCCTGCCGGAGGTGACCGTTTCCCTTGTTTGGTCCTTTTCCCTTCCCTCTTACTCTTGGTGGGGCTATACCCTCCACATCAGAGCGTGACGGTATAAACCACCAAACAAAAATTAATGTCATTTTTGTGCAGACATGGATGCTATTACTGCGCTTACTGAATGGCTGCAGGGACTCGGCTTGGAGGTAGCTGACATCCGCAACCAGATTCAGAGACCACAGGCTGGTGGTTCTGGGGGTGCTGGGTGTCAGGCCTGTTTGGAGCCTAAGGTTGCCCCCCCCGGACAGATTTTTTGGGGGATGTGTTAATTGTATTCTATTCAGGGAGGCGTGCAAATTGTATTTCAGACTGTGTCCACATTCTTCTGGTAATGAGGAGCAGAAGGTTGGTGTGGTCATCTTGCTGCTCAAAGGGGATGCGCAGTCATGGGCCTTTTCTCTGCCGACCGGATCGCAGTCTCTCCGGTCGGTAGATGAATTTAAGGGTTTGGGGATTATCTATGATGACCCGGATCGTATCTCCCTGGCTGAGACCCAGATACGTGACCTTCGTCAGGGTGAGCGCTCGGCTGAGATCTATTGCTCTGAGTTCCGGAGGTGGGCGACCAATACTGAATGGAATGATCTGGCTCTACGTAGCCAATTCTGTCAAGGTTTATCAGAAAGGCTGACGGACGCTTTGGCCTTTCATGAAACCCCTGTGTCTTTGGAAGCCGCTATGTCTCTTGCTGTACGCATGGGTAGGCGCCTGAGAGAGCGATCTAGGGGCCCCCGCTCTCAGGACGTACTATCACGTAGTGTATTGTCTTCTTATGACATTTTGGTTGAAGATTCCCCTGGATTGATGTCAAGGGACGAACCTATGCAGCTAGGGGGATCTACTCCTGTTTCCACTCTGGTAATAAGAAGAGTATGTGTTTTTTCTGTGGTCAGAAAAGACACTTTGTCAATGTATGTCCATGCATCCAATCTCTAAAAAAGAGAAAAGAAAAGGTGGCGTTGAATTCTTGTCTCACTCTTGGTGGGGTGGGTGGAGAGACTGAAAATGTGCATTTGTCTTCATCCTGTAGTACCCGGTTCCTTCTGACTGCCAAGGTGGTGCTAGAGTCAAGGGTTGTGAGAATTGAGGTGTTTATTGACAGCGGAGCAGGTGTGAACTTGATTGATGCTCAGTTTGTCCATATGCATGGATTGTCTCCGAGTAAGATAGTAACATAGTTTATAAGGCCGAAAAAAAGACATCTGTCCATCCAGTTCGGCCTGTTTTCCTACAAGTTGATCCAGAGGAAGGCAAAAAAACCCTGTGAGGTAGAAGCCAGTTTTCCCCACTTTAGGGAAAAAAATTCCTTCCCGACTCCAATCAGGCAATCAGAATTACTCCCTGGATCAACAACCCCTCTCTAGTAACTATAACCTGTAATATTATTACCCTCCAAAAATACATCCAGGCCCCTCTTGAACTCTTTTAGTGAACTTACCATCACCACCTCCTGAGGCAGAGAGTTCCATAGTCTCACTGCTCTTACCATAAAGAATCCTCTTCTATGTTTGTGTACAAACCTTCTTTCCTCCAGACGCAGAGGATGTCCCCTCGTCACAGTCACAGTCCTGGGGATAAATAGATCGTGGGAGAGATCTCTGTACTGACTTCTGATATATTTATACATAGTTATTAGATCTCCCCTCAGTCGTCTTTTTTCTAAAGTGAATAAGCCTAATTTTGATAATCTTTCTGGGTACTGTAGTCCACCCATTCCAGTTATTACTTTAGTTGCCCTCCTCTGAACCCTCTCCAGCTCTGCTATGTCTGCCTTGTTCACAGGAGCCCAGAACTGTACACAGTACTCCATGTGTGGTCTGACTAGTGATTTGTAAAGTGGCAGGACTATGTTCTCATCACGGGCATCTATGCCTCTTTTGATGCAGCCCATTATCTTATTGGCCTTGGCAGCAGCTGTCTGACACTGGTTTCTGCAGCTTAGATTTCTGTTCACTAAAATTCCTAGGTCCTTTTCTATGTCAGAGTTACCCAATATTTTACCATTTAGTATGTACTGGTGACTTGCATTATTCCTTCCCATATGCATAACTTTACATTTTTCAGTGTTAAACCTCATCTGCCACTTCTCTGCCCAAGCCTCCAGTCTATCCAGATCCATCTGTAGCAGTGTACTGTCCTCTTCTGTGTTAATTACTTTACACAGTTTAGTGTCATCTGCAAAAATTGATATTTTACTGTGCAAGCCTTCTACAAGATCATTAATAAATATATTGAAGAGAATAGGGCCCAATACTGACCCCTGTGGTACCCCACTAGTGACAGTGACCCAATCTGAGTATGTACCGTTAATAACCACCCTCTGTTTTCTATCACTGAGCCAGTTACTTACCCACATACAGACATTTTCTCCCAGGCCAAGCATTCTCATCTTATATACTAACCTTTTATGTGGTACAGTGTCAAATGCTTTGGAGAAGTCCAGATATACGACATCCATTGATTCGCTGCGGTCTAGTCTAGAACTTACCTCCTCATAGAAACTGATTAAATTGGTTTGACATGACCGATCCCTCATGAAGCCATGCTGATATGGAGTAATTTGCTTATTTTCATTGAGGTACTCCAAGATACCATCTCTTAGAAAACCCTCAAACAGTTTACCCACGACAGATGTTAAACTTACCGGCCTATAGTTCCCGGGCTCTGTTTTTGGACCCTTTTTGAATATTGGAACCACATTTGCTATGCGCCAATCCTGTGGAACACTCCCTGTCAGTATAGAGTCCTTAAATATCAGAAATAAGGGTACATTGGAAAAGAAGATTTCTGTGTTTGCCATTGATTCTGCACCTCTATCCCAGAAGTGTTTGTCTCAAATGGTGCATGATATCAAATTAAGAGTGGGTGAATTTCATCAGGAGCTCATTTTGTGTTTTGTGTTGGAAGGTATTCCTGCTCCTGTGGTTCTGGGTTTAAGCAAACATAATCCGACCATTGACTGGCATTCTAGACAAATTGTGGATCGGGGTGATTATTGCGTTGACAATTGCCTTAATACCTCTTTTTCTGCTTTAACTACTAAGACACTCCCCTCTTTTATATCAGATTTCTCTGATGTATTTTCTGAAGGTGGATGTCAGGATTTACCCCCTCACCGGGAATACGATTGTCCTATCAATCTTATCCCTGGAGCAAAATTGCCCAAATCTAGGCTGTATAACCAAATCCTGTGGCAGCTGGGTTTTTCTTTGTAAAGAAAAAGGACGGAACTCTAAGGCCATGTCTGGATTTCCGTGAACTCAATCTGATTACTGTCCGTGATCCGTACCCCCTTCCTTTGATTCCTGACTTGTTTAACCAGATTGTGTATGCCAAGGTGTTCTCCAAGTTGGACTTAAGGGGGGCATATAATCTGGTCAGGATGAAGGAAGGGGATGATTGGAAGCCGACTTTTAATACTCTGGAGGGCCACTTTAAGAACTTGGTCATGCCTTTTGGGTTGACCAATGCTCCTGCTGTCTTCCAGCATTTTGTTAAAGACATTTTTCATCACCTGGTGGGGAGGTTTGTAGTTGTGTATTTGGATGACATACTAATCTGTTCTCCAGATATGGTGACACATCAGGATCACGTTAGACAGGTGTTGCAGATCTTAAGAGATAACAAGTTGTATGCAAAATTTGAGAAATGTGTTTTTGCTGTACATGAGGTGCAATTCTTAGGATACCTGCTTTCATCTTCAGGTTTTTGTCAGGATCCAGAGAAAGTCCGTTTTGTTCTGGACTGGGACCGACCTGAAAATCTGAAGGCTCTTATGCAATTTTTGGGGTTCACCAACTATTACCGAAAATTTATTAAGAACTATTTGACAATAGTGAAACCCTTAACTGACATGACTAAGAAAGGGACGGATGTCTGTGTGGTCTGATGCAGCGTTGCAAGCCTTCTCTGCTGTGAAGGAGTGCTTCTCTTCTGCCCCTATATTGGTGCAGCCAGATGTGTCACAACCTTTCATTGTGGAGGTTGACGCATCCGAGGTGGGGATAGGAGCAGTTTTATCACAGGACCCGTCACCTGGTAAATGGCGCCCATGTGCTTTTTTTTCTAAAAAAACTCTCTGCTGCGGAGAGAAATTATGATGTGGGTAACAGAGAGTTACTGGCCATTAAGTTGGCTTTTGAGGAATGGCATCATTAGTTGGAAGAGGCGATTCACCCAATCACTGTATTCACTGATCACAAAAATCTGGCTTACCTGGAGTCGGCTAAACGACTTAATCCGAGGCAGGCCAGATGGTCTTTGTTCTTCACCAGATTCAATTTCATTGTCACATATCGTCCTGGGATTAAGAATGTCAAGGCGGATGCCTTGTCACATAGTTTTCCCGGAGGTGGTTATTTTGAGGATCTGAGTTCTATACTGTCCGAAGGAGTGGTGATATCCGCTCTTTACCCTGATCTTGAGGCTAAGGTGTTTGAGGCCCAGGGAGATGCACCTGAGTCTTGCCCCCCTGGGAAGTTGTTTGTTCCTTCTGATTTGCGTCATAAGGTGTTTGAGGAACATCATTCTTCGGTGCTTGCGGGACACCCTGGGAGTAAATCCACTGTCGACCTCATCTCTTGTAGATTCTGGAAGGCATTCTGTACTCGGCTTGGGGTACAACTGTCTTTTTCCTCTGCCTTTCACCCCCAGACGAATGGACAGACTGAGTCTGGAGACTTACTTGAGATGTTTTGTCTCTGAGAACCAGGAGGAGTGGTCCTTGTTTTTGTCTCTGGCAGAGTTTGCCATAAATAATCGCAGACAGGACTCTACTGGTAAGTCACCATTTTTTGGTGCATATGGCTTTCACCCGCAGTTTGGCACATTTTCTGGTTCTGATACTTCTGGTATTCCTGAGGAAGAACGTTTTTCGTCATCATTGTCATCTATATGGCGGAAAATTCAAAATAACTTTATAAATATGGGTAACAAGTACAAACGTGTGGCTGACAGGAAACGTATGAATGGTCCGGACCTAAGTGTGGGTGATTCTGTGTGGCTGTCAACTAGGAACATTAAGTTGAAAGTTCCTTCTTGGAAGTTGGGTCCAAGATTTATTGGCCCATATAAGATCATGGCCATTATTAATCCTGTAGCATTTCTTCTTGAACTTCCTCAGGCTCTGAAAATCCATAATGTGTTACACAGATCTTTGTTGAAGAGATATGTTGAACCTCTGGAGCCATCTCCCTTGCTACCCGCGCCTGTCTTGGTGGATGGTAATTTGGATTTCCAGATCGTCAAGATCATTGATTCTCGAGTTCTCCGTGGGACTCTTCAATATCTTGTTCACTGGAAGGGTTATGGACCTGAGGAGAGGACACGGGTACCGGCATCTGACGTGAATGCCAGTCGTTTGGTGAAAGCCTTTCACAGGTCTCATCCTGATAAAGTTGGGCCTGGGTGCCCAGAGGTCACCCGTAAAAGGGGGGTAATGTCACGAATGTGCCTGCATTAGGTTGCAGGCGTTTGGCTAGACTTTCAAAAGTAACATAATTTGACATGTTTTCCTCTTGGTTTGGTTGCTGTTTACCACACCCCTTCCCCTCAGCTGTTGCGGGTGTGGTGATCATCTTTCCCCTATTTATCCCTTCTTCTCCCAGTATCCCTTGCGGTTTATACTTTCTGCTGACATTGTTGTGTGTGGTGTGGATCTTGGCTGAGATCCGGTTGCTGCAATATCTGCATTTAGATAAGTTTCGTTTTCCCTTTTGTGTTTATCCTACTTTTCCCTGTTGTGATTTTGCTTTCTGGAGTCTCCTGTTTGTCCGTCCTTTTGGAGGAATGGGCTGACTCCTTCCCCTGTCGCTAGTGGCAGGGTTCTCTGGGGTCAGGTGTTATTAGGTTCCTGTGTATGAACTCTCCTACCACTAAGGCCTTTTCATACTGGTAGTCAGTCAGGGCCTAGTTTCAGGGATTTCTGCAGAAGGTGACCGTTTCCCTTGTTTGGTCCTTTTCCCTTCCCTCTTACTCTTGGTGTGACTATACCCTCCACATTAGAGCGTGACAATAGGACTTCTGTGTTGTGTGCGAAATTTAAAGACAGACAACACACCAACAACAGCTAAATATATGCAATTCAGGACAGTACGGCAAACGCAACACTTGCACATGCTAAACATGGGTCATGAAAGAAGTAACATGATTTGCACTCCCCTAATTCTGCACGACATTTGTCTGCTCTCCTCCATTCTGCAGGGTGATCATATTTTCTACATCCAAACAGACCATTTTCAAGAAAACTTTCCTCTCCTTGCTCCTGCTGTCATATAATGCCTGGAAAACTGCCAGAAAGCTTCCTGGATACTGTTTGAAAAGGGTCACATGCTATTTCAAACAGGTGTCGCGTCATTGTTTTACCGGTTTTATTTTTATGCCGTTAACTGGGCGCTAAAACTGAACTGTTTTCATTCTGTTGGTCAGAACGATTACAGTGATACTAAATTTTTATAGTTCTTATGTATTAATACTTTAAAAGGGTTTCCAAGATTTTTTTACTGATGACCAATCCTCGGAACAGATCATCATGTTCTGATCGGTGGGGGTCCCAGGTTATCAGTAAAAAAAATCTTGGAAAACCCTTTTAAAAGATAAAAACTTTGAAAAGTTTTTTTCCCCCATATTCTAACATCTGTAAATTTTTTAATATTTCACTCTATGGAGCTGTCTGTGGCTCAATTTATGCAGGGCAGTCTGAAGTTTTTAATGATATCGTTTTGAGTGAAAGCACCTAGTGACCTAAAAACAGCAATTTGGCCATCTTGATTTCTTTTTCTGTTATGCCATTCCCCATACAGCAATGACACCAATGTTTATTTGTTAAATGGGGAAAGGAGGTTGATTTTAATTTTTTTATTCCTTGGGGGTTTTTTTCATATTAATTTTTAAAAAATTTTTAGGCTAATTTAACACAATTGTGTTCATTCCGGTAAACACGGTTGCAGCATTTGCCGGACTGAACATTGCTCCCCTGACCATAACTCACAGCATCATAATGACTGTTCCTGCTTGACTGCGAGTTCACCGTAAATTGAGAATTATGTCCATACAGTACAGCAGACTCGCAATCTGGTATGAACTCACAGCATCAAAGATTGTTATGATGCTGTTAGTTTGGGTTAGAGGAGCAGTGTTCGGTCTAGGAAATGCAATCAACTCACAGAGCATTTTTCCTGAACTGAATTCGCTTGTGTGAAATTAACCTTAGTCCCCCTAGGGGACTTCAATAGATCTCTTATACGCAGACTTTAATGGTTTACCATTGCAGTCTATTGGAAAATTACTGCCACAGGCAGGGCTTGATTGGAACTTTACAGTGGCAGGCCTTGGAGCCTTTAGAATGCCCAAGGCTGCCATAGCAACCAAATGGCTTGTGTGATCTTACTGTGTGGGGGGAGGAGGAGCATTTGGTCACCAGGAGCACCCCACTGGCGTTAAATTACTACTCAGATGCCATAGTCAGTTGTGACCAAGGTTTGGGATCAACAAAAACAGCAGGCACCCAGTGGGGCAATACCTCAGAGCCAGAAGAAATTGTACAGATGAAATAGGCTTTGAAAGAGAAAGTAGCTTACTATATTGCAGGTTCACAATGAGAGAATACCTGAAGAAAGTCCTCCATCGAGCGTATAGAAGGTCTAAAAATACTGTGAGGGAAAGCTTGCGCAAAGAAAAGAGGAAAAGAAAATCATACTTTGTATTGGAACTTTCGACATGCAGCATAAAACAGTATACAAAATCCTAAAGCGACACTGGCATGTCCTGTGAGCGGATAGAGATCTGAAAGAATTTTTTTTTTTCCGTTAAAAAAACAAACTGAACAGACACCGTTAAAATTAATGAGGTCTGTTCTGCTCTTGGGGTTTCAGTTATTTATTTTCATTCGATGGGCAGTGGAAATGATGAGCGCTGACGTGAATGGGGCCTAAGACAGATAGTGGTGCCACTTCATTCTGATTTTATTTATAAACGTAATTTTATAGAGACATTATACTGTACATTTAGCAGCAATTTTTCAAAAGTTCAAGGAAATTTCCAAAACCTACTTTTTTAGGGACCAGTTCAGTTCTGAAGTTATTTTGTGGGGGCCTATATATCATATTTCCCACACCATAAGATGCAACTTCTTTTTCTCAAAGGTGGGGGAAAAATGGCAATGCGTCTTATAAAGTGAATACTTGTGAGTGGTTCCATTATGGAAGGGTTCATTAATACATAGGATGTGCGGAGAGCAGTGAATACAGTGCTCCTTGTGCTGGCTGTACTCACTGTTCCCTGGTTTTCTTCTGCCACACACTGTGCTGCGACCTGACATTGTACAGTGTAAAAGCATGTTATGACCTGACGCGGTGCGGTCACATCACAAAACAGTTCATGGCGCCGGCAGAAGATCAAGTAGCGGTGAGTGCAGGAAGAAAGCTTTGGATCTGCACGTGTTGGCACCGTTGGAGAGGTAAGTACATTCATTTATTTTATGTCTTATCTAGGGTCTGATGAAGAATGGGAGTCTGATCTAAGGTCTGATGAAGATTGGGAGTCTTATCTAGGTACGTCTTATCGTCTGGTAAGTCTTATGGTGCGGGAAATACAGTATATTAGAAAATCGCTATAAATAACCCATTTTAGAAAGTGCACCCCTCAAACTATTCCAAATTGAATTTAAAAGCTGTATTAACCCTAAAAAACATTTAGCAAATTTTCCATTTTAATTCATATTATCAGAGCCAGGGATAACCACAAAACAAACCTCAAAATGTATTTCCCTGAAGTTTTTATAAAACTGATATGATGCTATAGTGCTACTTGATTCTAACACAGGACTCAGAAATGAAGGTGACCTTATAGGGCCTTGGTTTTCTTAAGATTTTTTTCAGGCACCTTGTCAGGTTTGCAGAAGTTTTAAAGCGGACCTTTCATGGGGTTTTTGTTTTTTACACGGAGAGTACCCTCCACTGATGCTGCCAGAATATTACTTTTTTTTAAAGACCCCTTGCAGCGGACCGCTTCATAGCCAGGGAGAAGGTAAGCTGTATTTTTCTCAATGGCTTTGAAGCAGTCTGCTGGGATTGGACCGCGCCACAGCAAGGGAGAAGGAGACACCCACTGAGAAACGTCTGCTATTTTACTGCACGGAAAAGCCGGAAAAACCAAAGGGAGGAAGAAGGATGCTCACATGACCCTGAGAGGAAGTAGGCGAGGGGCTTGCCCTGATTGGCTCACAGGCTGACAGACAGCCTGGATGAGCCAATCAGTGGGGCAGCAAGCAGGGAGGTTCCCTAGCATAATGACCCCAACGTAATTCTGTGTGGAAGAGAGTGGATGGGTGTAGCAGTCTGTGGCAGAAAATGATCTTAGGAATAATCAAGCTTCTATTCTAGTGTGAGGGACTGTAAAGGGAAACTAGAAAGAAGAATGATTGTGTAGTAGAGGCAAAGCTGTCAGGGAGTGAGAAGCTGAGGCTGGGTATGCCTGGCACAGGCAGTGCTTTCTAGCTGCAGTTACTGCTGCAGCAGAAAGCACTGCAGCAGAACCTCAAAAGCAGCTACCTGCAAGAACCATTACACTGTGCACAGAAATCAAACTGCCTTCCCTGCACAGTTCAAGTGTTGGGGAGGAATTAAAGGGGTTACCCATATCTTCACCCCTCCGGCCCCTGTGATATGAGCATAAGAGCATTTAATGCTCCAATGCTCTCTCTTGCCCTGCGCTGGATTGTGCAGGGCAAAAGGATTGTTTGTTTACTAGGCAGAGGCCTCTACCCATCAGTGTATTTGGTGACTACACTGACTCTAATGGGCCAGCTTTTGTACTGCCCCAGCCGTTTTACAGTCTAGGGCAGCGCCAAAGCCCACCCATCAGTGCCGGTGACTTCACTGGGCTCTGCTGGGCAGAAGCCTCCTTCGGGCAGTCCCTATGGAGAGCACTGTTCGGCACCGAAACTCCTTAAAATGACTTTGGCCTGCGCAATTCAGCAGTGGGCAAAGGAGAGCATCGGAGTATGAAATGCTTTGATGCTTATATTAGTGGGGCTGCCTAGATGAAAATATGGGCATGTCCAGGTTCAGCTCTGAACCCGGACAATCCCTTTAATCACAATACAAAGTGTACAACGTGTTTTACAATACAGAGGGTACTGTTATAAATCTGAGTGAAGACATTGAAATAGTATCCCGAAATCTGTGACAGGGCTCCTCTTCAGACAGTTCAAGTGTTTGTGTGGGATGCAGAAGTTGCAAAACAAGGTTGTAATAAGTGTTTTACAATCCAGAGGGTACTGTTTTAAATCAAAGGATTCAATTAGATAAAAGGTAAGTAAGCACACTCGCAATTGGGACTGTATGTAGATAACCGATGAAACCAGGAATAGTCATTAATAGGATGATTTATTAATATGATACATATAAAAAAATATATAAAATACAATGTATAAAAATATAAAAATAATAGTAAAATATATTTCCAGGGGAGAGAAATATAGAAAATAGAGTTAGAGATGAGCGAATCGATTCGTTGATTCGTATCGAATCTTGGAAATTTTTAGCTGCAAAGCAAATCCGAATATTAGGTGATTCGCTTTGGAATTGTACGCATTCTCTACGTAGTATCTCCTATAAATGATATGCTATTGCTTCGTATAAGTTACTGTATACGCTGTTGCGTATGGATTCAATTCATTAGCGAACTTTTACTGTTAGTTCGTTTGTCGTGCGCAAAAGCCCAGGAAGAAAGCGGTCACCTGACCTAGTGGGCAGGGCTTGCTCTGATTGGCTCAGGCTCGGTAAGCCAGTGGCGCATCACTTCTGCTGAGACGAGCAGAAGCACTGTGTGTGAAGTTCTGAGACCTGTTTTGTGAAAATTTGATGTAATAGCTCTGGGAATCCATATTACACATATCAGGGATACTGCAGGGCAATTGCAGGGCCAGTTCAGGGCTAGTATTTAATCAAGCAGGGAGGGAGAGACAGTGAGAGATAGGGAGAGACAGTGAGATACAGGGACAAAGAGCAGCTGCAGGGCCACAGAGTGAATTGAAAAGTGTCTGGAATGGATAAGCAAAAGGGGTCCAGTTCCAGCCAGACTTTGAGCTCTAAAAAAAAAAGAAGGTGGCACAGGGCAGCAGTGCCAAAGAACCTGTAGACGGAGCATCTACTAGTAGTATTCGCAATACTTAGCCGTTGTTCCACCAGGCTAACCCATTGTAGTGGAGGAGAAAGTAGATGAGGTAGTAGAGTGGATGGCACGCTCATTTCAGTCTCAGCCGGATGATCTGCTGTCATCTGCTGATACAGTATCCATATGTAGCCAAGGGTCAGACTCGTCCTGCTCCACCATTCCACTCAAGCAAACCCCGTCATTTTCTGCCACCTCTCGGGCTTCAGTGTTCCCTCCTAGTGGTGTCCCTTCTGCAATTTCTAAAAAAAAAAAGCCACCGAAGCCCACCTTATAATCCGGTGGTTATAGAGGACAGCCTCCCTGAGGCCAACAGTGGCCAAAACTGTCCCACTATGCACTAGGGCTTCTTTCCTGCCCAGCCTTAAGTGTCATGTCAGAAAGGGTTTTTAGTGCCACTGGGGTGGGGGGTGACACCCAAAAGGACAAATCTGTCACCGGGAAGTGTTCAAAAAATACCTTTATAAAAATGAATAAAGGCTGGATTACATGTTCCCACTGTTGCTGTCAGTCGGGCCATAATTTTACAGCCAAATGTCTTGTGTCATGTTATGGGCTGTGCGAACCCGAAGTCTCCAAAACCCTATTTCAAAACCAAACACTGTTGTCTACCTCCGGCTCCGTTTTCTACGCTTAGTAGGAGAGTAGCTGTTGTTAGTTACCGTTACTAATAGGTCTATTTAGTATTGTTAAGTTTGTTTTGGAGCCTCAGCCTTTAGTCCCCCCTCCAAAAATATATATATGTTATATATATTTAAAAAAAAAAATAATACATTTTTTTACACTGCCTCTGCCTCCCATACAATTTATATTAGTGGACATTGTTATACACCACCGCAGTCTGTTGTATTTATTTTACCTATCACTCTATGCTGATATACCCCGTCCCCTACTACTATTGGCCGGGGCAGCCATAAAAAGCTCATATATAATTTTCACTGCCTATGTTAAGGTAGAATGTACAGGCTTGTTGCCCAAACAAGCCAAGCCTTTTTTATTTTTCTGTCTGTCAATTGTAATCAGTGAACAGGAGTGTGTGTAATGTAGTAATACTTCGGCTGGCAGACACCGCTGTGTTCATTAATATGGGAAAATGGCCATGGGAAAAAAACTAGTGTGTCTTCTTCACACTATGTCAGGATCAGGAAGGTGTTAAAGGTTTAACAAAACACTCAAAACACAGGTTTTTCAAGAATATTTTAGTAATACATAAAAACTTCTTTTTAACAAATAAATAATATAATAAACAAAAGAAAGGAACAAAAAAATAAGATTACGCCGGCCGTTGCCGACGTCGGGCCATCATGTCCTGCAGCTCTAGCTGCAGGCCACGAATGAGCCGGGAGGCAGCGTGGAGCCTGGACCCAAGGCGCCGTAATCCAGCCTCCACTTCGAAGTCAGTGGGGATGTCTGTAGGGGTGGAAACAGTTATGTACTTAGTTTGTATGATCAAGTTACAGTGGTTGTCCCACAAAAAAAATCTATACTTTAATGTACTGGAGCGACTTAGTCTGTGACATGTATTCTGTACTGACTGAGCCTTTTGTAGTACTTACTGGACACCCATACGGCGTGGTCTTCCCATGGTCCAGGGGAAAACTGCTCCCTGTCGGTTGGAGCTACCAAAGATAAAACATACATTTAGCTCATATTTTGAAGATGGAAGGTCCACCCATTACCCCTTTTTTTACCTACCTTGTACCTCTGGTAGCTGGGCTGGTGGTGTTGGAGGGGCAGGTGGGGTCCTCTCTCGCTGAGGTGGAGGACGGTGAGAGCGGCTCCTCTGTGGTGCAGCAGCTGTCAAAAATCATTAAATAATGGCCTAAGGCTACTTCTACACTAGCGGCAACCCGAATCCGGCGGGTGAAGGGTCCTTCCGGATCCGTGCTGCTGCAGGTACACGTGTGGGGCCGGAACTGTGCTCCGGCCCAAATTCACTGTAATGGGGGCGGGCCGCGGATCCGGCCACAGCACGTTAACCCCTGCTGAGAGGCAGCCGGAGCAAAAATACAACAGTTACACACGCGTTCAATGTATTGCGTACGCGTTCAATGTATTGCGTACGCTCCGCTCAGCTGAGCTTCCGAACGCGCTGTCACTTCAGAGAAGTGACGGCGCGTACGCAATACTTTGAACGCGCCTGCAGTGTTTGGCACTGCAAGTGTACAACGCATGCGCCGGCGCGAGATTTCAGCGCTAGACCGAAGGGTTAAGTGCTGTCCATCAGAGACAGGAGGGGTGGGGATAAAGGCTGCAGGGTGGGTTTTGGAGCCGGGAGGGCGTTGATGAAGCAGTGCTCAGACTGAAAGAGCACGCCTCCCGGTGCTCCGAAGCCTTATTTACATATTTATAAAAGTTCTTTTTCTGGAAGAATCGCTGCTTGGCTCTGCAATTTGAAGGTATGTCTGGGGAGAGGATTACAACACCTACATGCCTATGTATATAAATACATAGGTTGCAAAGTGGTGACAGAGCCTCTTTAACTTCCAAGGTGTTTTTTTAAAATTTAGTTAATTTGCAGTTAATGCAGCTACCACATCTGTGAAAGCCTTTTATACTTAACCAGCTAGTATTCTCAGGGGTGTGTTTCTTCACTTTTATGGAAGGCGCTACCTTGATACCAAGGTTGGGTGCCTTGGTATAAACAATGAGTGGTGCTGTGGGTATTAGTGGTCCGATTATTTTATCCTCTTTTAGGTGGTGCCAATGATTTCTTATTATCTTCTCTATCCTCTTATGTTCTGAATTATATGGTAGAATTACCCTCATATGTTCCTCTTTTTGTGTTCTTTCCATTTTTTTAGTGAAGAAATCTTTCCTATTCATCCCCCTTATTCTCTCTAAGGATGCTTCAATTACATGTCCCGGATATTTTCTAGCTACAAACTGTTTCTTTAGAGATTCTGCCTCATTCTCAAAAAAGCTCATCTGTTGTGCAGTTTCTCTTCAGTCTTCTGAATTGGCCCATTGGGATATTGAGTAGCCACCTAGGTAGGTGGCAACTCGAGAATAAAATATAGCTATTCCTGGATACTGCCTTTTGATAGGTATTGCATATTAATCTCTCACCCTGAATATTAATGTTCAGGTCTAAGAATTTCGTATGTTCCTGTCCTACATGGATAGTAAAAGTGAGGTTATAGACGTTGTTGTTTATTTCTTTTAAAAAGTCCTCTAGTTCTTCTCTAGGGCCCTGCCATATAAAAATTACATCATCGATGTATCTCCGCCATAGGGCCAGGTTGCCCCCCAGTTTGGGTTTGATGGTCTCATTTTCCCACTGTGCCATAAATATATTGGCATAACTGGGGGCAAATCTGGTCCCCATGGCGGTTCCCCTCGGGTGGAGGTAAAAATCGTTATTATACCAGAAGTAGTTGTGTTTTAATATGAATTCAATACCTTGGATAACAAAATCAATCTGTTCTTCACAAAGTGTTTCACTGTTTAGTAAGTATTGTCTCACCGCTTGTGTTCCCTGGTCATGATCGATTACTGTATAGAGGGAATTGTCATCCATAGTTCCTAAATACCAATCAGGTTGAAATTGTATCCCCTCTAATGTTGACAGAATATTGGTTGTATCCTTAATATATGAGGGTATATCTTTCACTATTGGTTGTAAGATCCTGTCTATGTACTGGGACAGGTTCGATGAAATCGAACCTATCCCTGAGACTATGGGTCTCCCAGGTGGGTTGTCCGGATCCTTATGGATTTTTGGCAGGCAATAGAAGACCGGTAGTCTCTTTTGGGTAACAGTAACAGTTTTTAAGGCCAAAAAAAGACATCTGTCCATCCAGTTCGGCCTGTTTTCCTACAAGTTGATCCAGAGGAAGGCAAAAAACCCCTGTGAGGTAGAAGCCAATTTTCCCCACTTTAGGGGAAAAAAATTCCTTCCCGACTCCAATCAGGCAATCAGAATTACTCCCTGGATGAACGACCCCTCTCTAGTAGCTATAACCTGTAATATTATTACCCTCCAGAAATACATCCAGGCCTCTCTTGAACTCTTTTAGTGAACTTACCATCACCACCTCCTCAGGCAGAGAGTTCCATAGTCTCACTGCTCTTAACGTAAAGAATCCTCTTCTATGTTTGTGTACAAACCTTCTTTCCTCCAGACGCAGAGGATGTCCCCTCGTCACAGTCACAGTCCTGGGGATAAATAGATCATGGGAGAGATCTCTGTACTGACCTCTGATATATTTATACATAGTTATTAGATCTCCCCTCAGTCGTCTTTTTTCTAAAGTGAATAACCCTAATTTTGATAATCTTTCTGGGTACTGTAGTCCACTCATTCCAGTTATTACTTTAGTTGCCCTCCTCTGAACCCTCTCCAGCTCTGCTATGTCTGCCTTGTTCACAGGAGCCCAGAACTGTACACAGTACTCCATGTGTGGTCTGACTAGTGATTTGTAAAGTGGCAGGACTATGTTCTCATCACGGGCATCTATGCCTCTTTTGATGCAACCCATTATCTTTTTGGCCTTGGCAGCAGCTGTCTGACACTGGTTTTTGCAGCTTAGTTTGCTGTTCACTAAAATTCCTAGGTCCTTTTCCATGTCAGAGTTACCCAATATTTTACCATTTAGTATGTACTGGTGACTTGCATTATTCCTTCCCATATGCATAACCTTACATTTGTCAGTGTTAAACCTCATCTGCCACTTCTCTGCCCAAGCCTCCAGTGTATCCAGATCCATCTGTAGCAGTATACTGTCCTCTTCTGTGTTAATTACTTTACACAGTTTAGTGTCATCTTCAAAAATTGATATTTTACTGTGCAAGCCTTCTACAAGATCATTAATAAATATATTGAAGAGAATAGGGCCCAATACTGACCCCTGTGGTACCCCACTAGTGACAGTGACCCAATCTGAGTATGTACCATTAACCCCTTCAACCCCGGGCCTGTTTTCACCTTCCTGACCGGGCCATTTTTTGCAAATCTGACATGTGTCACTTTATGTGGTAATAACTTTGGAATGCTTTTACTTATCCAGGCCATTCTGAGATTGTTTTCTCGTCACATATTGTGCTTCACGACAGTAGTAAATTTGTGGCAAAATATTTCATTTTTATTTTCAAAAAAATACCAAATTTACCAAAAATTTGGAAAAATTTGCAAATTTCCAAATTTCAATTTCTCTACTTTCGAAATATATAGTAATACCTCCAAAAATAGTTATTTTACATTCCCCATATGTCTACTTTATGTTGGCATCATTTTGTAAATGTCATTTTACTTTTTAGGACGTTATAAGGCTTCTAAGATTTGAATCAAATCTTACATTTTTTAGAAGATTTCCAAAACCCATTTTTTTAATGACCAGTACAGATATAAGGTTACTTTGTGGGGCTTATATAGTGGAAACTCCCCATAAATCACCCCATTTTAGAAACTACACCCCTCAAGCTATTCAAAACTGATTTTACTAACTTTGTTAACCCTTTATGTGTTCCATTAGAATTGACGGACAATTGGAATGAAATTTCAAAATTCCATTTTTTTTAGCAGATTTTAAGTTTTAATCCAATTTCCATGAAACACATCAAGGGTTAACAACAAAAAAACCCACAAAATCTATTACCCCAATTCTGTAGTTTACAGAAACACCCCATATGTGCTCGTAGCCCAATGTACTGGCGCACAGCAGGCTTCACAGTGGAAGGAGCACCATATGACTTTTGGAGAGTGAAATTAGCTGGAATAATAATTGGGAGCTATGTCGCACATGAAGACCCCCTGAGCTGGCCCTACAGTGGAAACCCCCCAAAAGTGACCCCATTTTGGAAAGAGCACCCCTTAAGGAATCTTTCAAGGTGTGTGGTGAGCACTTTGAGCTCACTGGTTTTTCCTAGAATTAGGATTCACGCAGAAGTGAAAATGAAAAATTGCAATTTTTTGACAAAAAAGTTGCTATACACCCACATTTTTCACTTTCACAAAGGGTAACGAGACAAAATGCACCCCACATTTTGATCACCATTTCCCCCCGAATACGGCAACACCCCATATGTGCTCGTAGCCCAATGTACTGGTGCACAGCAGGCTTCACAGTGGAAGGAGCACCATATGACTTTTGGAGAGTGAAATTAGCTGAAATAATAATTGGGAGCTATGTCGCACATGAAGACCCCCTGAGCTGGCCCTACAGTGGAAACCCCCCAAAAGTGACCCCATTTTGGAAAGAGCACCCCTTAAGGAATCTTTCAAGGTGTGTGGTGAGCACTTTGAGCTCACTGGATTTTCCTAGAATTAGGATTCACGCGGAAGTGAAAATGAAAAATTGCAATTTTTTGACAAAAAAGTTGCTATACACCCACATTTTTCACTTTCACAAAGGGTAACGAGACAAAATGCACCCCAAATTTTGATCACCATTTCCCCCCGAATACGGCAACACCCCATATGTGCTCGTAGCCCAATGTACTGGCGCACAGCAGGCTTCACAGTGGAAGGAGCACCATATGACTTTTGGAGAGTGAAATTAGCTGAAATAATAATTGGGAGCTATGTCGCACATGAAGACCCCCTGAGCTGGCCCTACAGTGGAAACCCCCCAAAAGTGACCCCATTTTGGAAAGAGCACCCCTTAAGGAATCTTTCAAGGTGTGTGGTGAGCACTTTGAGCTCACTGGATTTTCCTAGAATTAGGATTCACGCGGAAGTGAAAATGAAAAATTGCAATTTTTTGACAAAAAAGTTGCTATACACCCACATTTTTCACTTTCACAAAGGGTAACGGGACAAAATGCACCCCACATTTTGATCACCATTTCCCCCCGAATACGGCAACACCCCATATGTGCTCGTAGCCCAATGTACTGGCGCACAGCAGGCTTCACAGTGGAAGGAGCACCATATGACTTTTGGAGAGTGAAATTAGCTGAAATAATAATTGGGAGCTATGTCGCACATGAAGACCCCCTGAGCTGGCCCTACAGTGAAAACCCCCCAAAAGTGACCCCATTTTGGAAAGAGCACCCCTTAAGGAATCTTTCAAGGTGTGTGGTGAGCACTTTGAGCTCACTGGTTTTTCCTAGAATTAGGATTCACGCGGAAGTGAAAATAAAAAATTGCAATTTTTTGACAAAAAAGTTGCTATACACCCACATTTTTCACTTTCACAAAGGGTAACGGGACAAAATGCACCCCACATTTTGATCACCATTTCCCCCCGAATACGGCAACACCCCATATGTGCTCGTAGCCCAATGTACTGGCGCACAGCAGGCTTCACAGTGGAAGGAGCACCATATGACTTTTGGAGAGTGAAATTAGCTGAAATAATAATTGGGAGCTATGTCGCACATGAAGACCCCCTGAGCTGGCCCTACAGTGGAAACCCCCCAAAAGTGACCCCATTTTGGAAAGAGCACCCCTTAAGGAATCTTTCAAGGTGTGTGGTGAGCACTTTGAGCTCACTGGTTTTTCCTAGAATTAGGATTCACGCGGAAGTGAAAATGAAAACTTGCAATTTTTTGACAAAAAAGTTGCTATACACCCACATTTTTCACTTTCACAAAGGGTAACGGGACAAAATGCACCCCACATTTTGATCACCATTTCCCCCCGAATACGGCAACACCCCATATGTGCTCGTAGCCCTATGTACTGGCGCACAGCAGGCTTCAAAGTGGAAGGAGCACCATATGACTTTTGGAGAGTGAAATTAGCTGAAATAATAATTGGGAGCTATGTCGCACATGAAGACCCCCTGAGCTGGCCCTACAGTGGAAACTCCCCAAAAGTGACCCCATTTTGGAAAGAGCACCCCCGTACGAACATTTTAAGTGGTAGAAAGGGTACTTTTTTACAAACTGGGGTCTCACAGAAGGCAGAAATGCAAGTAACAGCATTTCAAAGCACACATTTGTGAAAATGAAAAATTACAAGCAGACCCCAATTTTTCAGATTCACAAGGGGTTAAAGGAGAAAATGCACCCCAATACATGTTCCCCATTTTCCCCCCATTAAAACAACACCCCATTTGTGCTTGTAACCCGCTGTATGGGCGCACAGCAGGCCCCTAGAGGCAAACTGCAAAATATGGATTTTGCAGGCCAGAATTAACAAACATGGTTTTTTTAGTGCCATGTCTCATTTAAAAATTTCCTGAGGTCCCCAGAAATTAAAAACCCCAAGAAGTGACCCCATTTTGGAAAGAGCACCCCAGTACGGACATTTTAAGTGGTAGAAAGGGTAATTTTTTACAAACTGGGGTCTCACAGAAGGCAGAAATGCAAGTAACAGCATTTCAAAGCACACATTTGTGAAAATGAAAAATTACTAGCAGACCCCAATTTTTCAGATTCACAAGGGGTTAAAGGAGAAAATGCACCCCAATACATGTTCCCCTTTTTTTCAATTAAAACAACACCCCATTTGTGCTTGTAGCCCGCTGTATGGGTGCACAGCAGGCCATCAGAGACAAACAGCAATATATGGGTTTTAAAGGCCAGAATTAACAGACATGTCTCATTTAAATAACTCCTGAGGTCCCCAGAAATTAAAAACCCCCACAAGTGACCCCATTTTGGAAAGAGCACCCCCGTACGAACATTATAAGTGGTTGAAAGGGTACTTTTTACTAAAAAGGTGTCTCACAGAAGGCAGAAACGCTTGTAAAAGCTTTTCAAAGCACACATTTGTGAAAATGAAAAATTACTAGCAGACCCCAATTTTTCAGATTCACAAGGGGTTAAAGGAGAAAATGCACCCCAATACATGTTCCCCTTTTTTTTCAATTAAAACAACACCCCATTTGTGCTTGTAGCCCGCTGTATGGGTGCACAGCAGGCCATCAGAGACAAACAGCAATATATGGGTTTTAAAGGCCAGAATTAACAGACATGTCTCATTTAAATAACTCCTGAGGTCCCCAGAAATTAAAAACCCCCACAAGTGACCCCATTTTGGAAAGAGCACCCCCGTACGGACATTTTAAGAAATCAGAATTAACAGACATGTTTTTTTATTTGCCATGTTGCTTTTAAAAATTTCCTGAGGTCCCCAACAACTAAAAACCCCAAGAAGTGACCCCATTTTGGAAAGAGCACCCCTGTATGGACATTTTAAGTGGTAGAAAGGGTACTTTTTAGCAAACTGGAGTTTCACAGAAGGCAGAAATGCAAGTAACAGCATTTCAAAGCACACATTTGTGAAAATGAAAAATTACAAGCAGACCCCAATTTTTCAGATTCACAAGGGGTTAAAAGAGAAAATGCACCCAATGCATGTTCCCCAATTTTTCCCCATTAAAACAACACCCCATTTGTGCTTGTAGCCCGCTGTATGGACGCACAGCAGGCCACCAGAGGCAAACTGCAAAATGTGGTTTTTGCAGGCCAGATTTAACAGACATGGGGGGGAATTTATCATTAGGAAAATATTTGAAGTCAGTTTTGCTTCAGTCTGTGTTGGAGTACTTTCTGCCACATTTATCAAACATCACAGGTTGTTTGATAAATGTGGCTTGTCCTTAAACCTAACACTTCTGTCTAGAGAAGCTACTCCACTTTTCCTACTCCACCCTCCTCCTCCTGGAGTGAGATTGCGACTATTTTGCGACTTTTTTTAAAAAGTCGCAATGATAAATCTGGAGTGAAACTCATTAACATGGCTAACCACACCCACTTTTCCACCCATATTACAAACTGGAGTGAGTGGTGTACACATGCAAAAAGTCGCAAAAAAATGCGCAGAAAAGTCGCAAAAGCCCTATCGTGCGACTTTTTGAAGACATAATTCTGGAGTGAAGGTGTGATAAATCAGGGCCATGGTTTTTTATTTACCATGTTGCTTTTAAAAATTTCCTGAGGTCCCCAACAACTAAAAACCCCAAGAAGTGACCCCATTTTGGAAAGAGCACCCCTGTACGGACATTTTAAGTGGTAGAAAGGGTACTTTTTAGCAAACTGGAGTCTCACAGAAATAAATATGTAGTGATGGTGAAAAGTGGATATGTAAGATACGGACTAAATGTGAGGTGTACATCAGGGATGAAACTAATCCATGGATTGGTGGTAGATTCTGAAGCAATCCTTAATGCACAGGCCAGGTTTCTCAGGGCAGGTTTCGCAGTGGTGTATAGTGTCCTTCCTAATCCCCCTTTTGGAACACACCCTGCATCGTTTTTGGGTCCTTCCCTTCCTAGCTGTTTGGGGAACTTCACCAGGGAAATGTTGTCCTGGTACAACTCGGGCACCGTAACTTGCAGAAGTACTGGGGGCCTCTTCTGCTTGATTTGGAAAAATTAGGGCCTTGATCACTACTTGAAAGTGAAGGAAAGTTCCCGTGTGTCCTGCAGATTTATATAGCACATACGCATTGTACATTGCCATCTGTACAAGGTGTACGGCTAGTTTTTTGTACCACACTTTTGTTTTTCGTGTGGCACTGTAGGGCTTCAGAACTTGATCTGAAAGATCAACTCCTCCCATGTGCTTGTTGTAGGCCAGGATGCAGTCCGGTTTGGGGACAGTGGTAGTGGTACCACATACATGGGCAGGGGAGCTGGTGTTGGGGTGAATGCTGGTCAGTACAAGGACGTCCCTCTTGTCCTTGTACTTAACCACCATCATGTTTTCGTGGAGGAGAGCCCTACTTTCACCCTTCCTCAGTGGTTGCCCTACCAGGGATCTAGGGAGGCCTCTCTGATTTTTACGTACTGTGCCGCAAGCCACAGTACGCCTGGCACTTAGGGACATGAAGAGGGGTAAGCTGGTATAATAGTTATCCACGTAGAGGTGATAACCCTTATCCAGCAGTGGGTGCAGCAAGTCCCACACTAGTTTCCCACTAACTGCTAGGCCAGGGGGGCATTCTGGGGGTTCAATCCGTGAATCTTTGCCTTCATAGACCCGGAACCTATAAGTGTACCCTGACCTACTCTCACAGAGCTTGTACATTTTTATGCCATACCTTGCCCGCTTGCTGGGCAGGTACTGGCGGAATTTTAACCTCCCCTTGAAATGCACCAGGGACTCATCAATACAGATGTTTTCTTCTGGGGTGTACACTTCAGAAAACTTGGCGCTGAAGTGGTCAAGGATGGGTCTAATTTTGTAAAGCCGATCGAATGTCGGGTCACTTTGGGGAGGACACTGTGCATTATCGCTGTAATGCAAAAATTTCAATATCGACTCAAATCGATACCGGGTCATGGTGGCACTAAATACTGGAGTGTGGTACAAGACATCCGCACTCCAATACTGTCTCATTTCTGGTTTTTTAATAAGCCCCATGTGCAGCACAAGCCCCCAGAAAATTTTTATTTCTGACGCTGTTACTGGGGTCCAACCTAGGGGTCTTGCGAATTGTGATGTGGGGTTCTGGGTAATGAACTGCTGGGCGTATAAATTTGTTTGGGCCACAATAAGATTTACTAAATCGTCACTGAAAAAGATTTTGAAAAAATCAATTTCTGTGAAGCCCGTGCAGTCAATTTGAATTCCAGAGTTTGTGGCACTGGAATTTGGGGCTGATAAACGTCAGGGGGTGGGGTCCATGTGGGGTCACTCTGGGGGGCTGCCTCAGCGGTCGTTCTGGGGCGCCTCCTAGAGGGTCCCTCATCAGCGGATGATGATGATGATGAGGGGGTGGAGGAGTAGAGGAAAGTGGCGTCCTCTTCTCCTTCAGTGGCCGACTCGGTTTTAGAGGCAAGGATGGCGTATGCCTCTTCTGCCGATTACACTCGTTGGGATGATTGGGACATTTTTAGTTTATTGGGGTGTGATGGGTGAAACGTGTAAAACTTTATTTAGTGTGAGGGGTGTGTATGTAGTGTTTTTACACGTGAAGGTGTTTTTAGTATTGACTTTGAATTAAAAAAAAAAAAAGGGGGAGGGGGAATAAAAAAAAAAAGGTCTTTTCAGTAATAAAAGTCTTCTAATAAATAAAAAAAAAAAAAAAGTTTTTGCTGCAGGAAAAAGTTTTTACCGCACAAAAAAAAAAGAGCAGACGTGATCAGTAATGGACACTACTGATCGGTGCTCAGTGCTTGCAAAATGCACGTATGCAGAACACGTGCAAAAACCTAAACTGACACTAACTGAAATTTATCTAACTACCACTAACTGTGGTTTTTTTTTTCACACAAGTAAAAAAAAAAAAAAAAACCAAAAAATATGCAGATGCTGCTTTTACAGCACACACGCACACAGATGGTGTGTGAGTGCAGAAACTGTAGTGAAAAAATTCACTACAGTCCTCTGCAAACAGCACGTACGCAGATACTGTGCGTTCGTGCAAAAACCTAAACTGACTCTAACTGAAATTTATCTATCTACCTCTGTGGTTTTGTTTTTTTTCACACAAGTAAAAAAAAAAAAAACCCCAAAAAAGATGCAGATACTGCTTTTACAGCACGCACACACACACACAGATGGTGTGTGGGTGCAGAAACTGTAGTGAAAAAATTCACTACAGTCCCCTGCAAACTGCACGTACGCAGATACAGTGCGTTCGTGCAAAAACCTACACTGACACTAACTGAAATGTGTATATATATATATATATATATATATATATATATATATATCTGACTGACACTACCTAGAGTTTCAAAAAATGTGCTAACACAGCACGCACACAAAACGTGTGTGCGTGCAAATACTGTAGTTAAAAAATTTACTACAGTATAAAAAAACTGAACACTGGCTAAAAATTAACTTATATCTATATATATAGAGATATGGAGCTCTATGTATATTTATATAAAACCCTAACTGTACTTTCTTCTTTTTTGACCAAAAAAAAAGAGAAAAAAAAAAAAAAAAGCACAAAAAATGATCCCCAGGTGCTGATCAGGCAGGTATGCACTGAAAAGCACTGGGCGGTCACAGCTCGCACGCAGAAAAAGCGGTACGGAGCTGTAAAATTGTTAAAAAAATGACAAAAAACACACGGACCAAGTGGCGTCCGTAAAAAAAGGACGGGAGGGGGGTGGGGGAAGGGAGGGGGGGGCAGGAGGGGACAGGGACAGAGGGTGGGTTAGGGATCTGTAACTTCTTCTTTTCTTCTGTTCTTCTGTTCTTCTTCTGTTCTTCTTCTTTTCTTCTTCTTTTCAGCAGTAAAAAAAATCAGATAGCAGTGGTGGTGCACCACAAGTTCCAGCAAGCCAACAGCACACAGATAAAGGACAGAACCTTCCAGCATGCAGTCTCCAGCTAGAATGGCTGCATGCAGGAAGGTTCTGCCCCTTCCTGTGCAGCTGTAGCGCTGCCATTGGCTGGAGCGTTGCTCCAGCCAATGGCAGCGCTGGCAGGGGACCCAAAACACAGGGGTCCCCTGCCTGACCTCGGGAAGGACAGGTGCTGACTAGTTCAGCACCTGTCACCTTCAGATGACCCTCCTCAGATCCCCCTGCAGCTCCGGTGGCTTCCGGGAGCTGCGATGGGCTGGCCTGTGAAAACCAGCCAATCGCAGCCACCGGAGATGCAGGGGGACGGAAATACCGCCCCCTGCCCTTAGGGAACATGGCTGCCTGCCGGGCAGTGCAGCCATGATACCCCGGTTCCCCGGCGATTACGCCCGGGGACCGCGTGACCGCCGCGCCGTAGCTCTACGGCGCTGGTCGGCAACTCACTTCCCGCAGCGCCGTACATGTACGGCGCTGGTCGGGAAGGGGTTAATAACCACCCTGTCACGACAGGGAAACAAGGGATAGTGTGCCCTGTCTGAACCCCACCTCTTTCCCTGCCTACTTACAGTAGATGCCCTAGGCGGCAAAACCGTAACTTGGAGACAGTCCCTATGCTGAGTACGTGCACAGGGAAGGGAAGGGAACACAGGGAAAGACGAACACAGACAGAACAAACACAATAGCAGAATAGTCAGCAAGCCAAGTCAAGAACAGGAGGTCACGTCAAATACCGAGGGGAATCACAAAAGCGTAGTCTAAGTCCGAAGCCAAAATCCAATATACCAATAATCAACAGCAAGGTCCAACACACAGCACTGATCTCAGAAGACTAATCACAGGCATCTGAGTGAGGCAGTTGCCATCTTTAAATAGCCCGCCCAGGATCATGTGATGTGGCCAGCATCACATGACCTGAGGCGGAGCAAGCTGTCCAAACAATATGTAAAGTAGCCATGTGGTGTGATCAGCACCACATGGCTAAACCCAAACAGAGAATTAACTCATGAAGTGCTGGCTGACAAGACCAGCACTTCAATTCCCTATTGCTCGTCTCTAGGGGGGCGGAGAGGTCCGGCGATGTCGTGCAGAGGGAGCGCGACGCCGACCTCGCGTGACACACCCTCTGTTTTCTATCACTGAGCCAGTTACTTACCCACATACAGACATTTTCTCCCAGGCCAAGCATTCTCATTTTATATACTAACCTTTTATGTGGTACAGTGTCAAATGCTTTGGAGAAGTCCAGATATATGACATCCATTGATTCGCTGCGGTCCAGTCTAGAACTTACCTCCTCATAGAAACTGATTAAATTGGTTTGACATGACCGATCCCTCATGAAGCCATGCTGATATGGGGTAATTTGCTAGTAACATAGTTTATAAGTATTGATAATATATCTATATTCCCTTTCTGACAATATCCCTTTCTCCTGCCCTGACCTACAGTAGTCTCCTAATTCCTTATTATATATTTCTGTGGGGTCCTGTTGTAATCTTTTGTATGTGGTTTTGTCAGTCAATTGTTTCATACATTCTTTATTATAATTTTTTTCATTCATTACCACTATTGCTCCTCCTTTATCAGCTGGTCTAATTATTATTCCCTCTTCAGATTGCAATTCTTGGATTGCCAGGGTTTCCTTCTTAGTTAGATTATTTGTCATGTGACCTGTCTTTAATTTTCTGATATCGTTCTCTACACATTTTCTAAAGGCTGCGATCTCTTGACTAATTTCTTGTCTCGGGAACTTTTTAGATTTTTCTTTTAAATTAGTATGAATATAGGTTTTATTTTCTTCTATGTCTCTTGTTATTGGGTTTTTGATAAAATGCTTTTTCAAACAAATTTTCCTAATAAATTTCTCTATCCCAATAAAGGTATTGAATTTGTCTAATTTCCTGGTAGGTGCAAACTTTAATCCTTTGTTAAGTAACTTAGTTTGGGTGTTTGTTAATGTGATATCACTAAGGTTTACTATATTATTCATAGTTATCGTGTCTTGTGATGTCTCATGTTTATCTATTTTAAATATATTTTAAATATATTTGGAATTCAGATACAGAACCAATTTTATTGCTATAAGTTCTTCATTTATGTTCTACAATCTATTTTAATAACCATTATGCTGACTATTTTGAAATATACTATCTCCACTTATACAGTTGACTTATTTATTTAAATTATCTATTTATACTTTGGGTATATATTTGTTCTATATATTTTTGAATATTTGTAATTATTAATTATTTTTAATTCTGACATTTGATTTTATATAATGCTTCTGCACTGTAGCATATGTGCATAAATACAATGGAGTAATATTCCCAAATATGGATACTACTTTGAGATAAGGACACCACCTTACCATATCACATGGGCATGATATGGTAACAATCCAGACCAGATCTTCCCATGAATTAGGGACACTGCTATTTTTCAATCAACCCTCCCACCCACATCTAATGAAGAACCCTCTATAAAAACACTATAGAAAAACACCAGACAAAAGATAATGCACTGCTAACCACTGAGGAAGGGGTTGTTATCCCCGAAACGCGTTTGATATTGGAAGCAGTGAAAGGATCTGGTCAGAGGGTTTAAGAAGATCTTCAATTAATACTTCCTTAATATTCCTAAAAGGAGTGGATGCGTTTGAATTTTATCCCTAACTGAGCTATACCAGCCAGTACAGCTGACTGCAGCAACACGCTCTATCTGTGAAACACGAGCACTCCATTAACATAATACAAGTAACCACGTGGGACGCCAAGAAAAGGGAGCGCTGTACAACCATGTGCGGGAGACTCTGCAGCCGCGAACAACCCTCTTCTGGAGCACAGAGGAGAAGACGACGAGGAGGGTAATGTACCCAGTTTAACTGGTTAACCACAAACGCTTGGGCAAAAAATTATTGACTGTAGTTGTTAATCCACCGTTACAAGGTTCACTGGCACCACTACTAGTACGGACATTAATATACCACATGGATTCTCTGGTCTAAGACCCTTACCTTTCTAGTTGGCCAGCGAAAGACCACCGCCGATTATTATAACATTGTTGCAATTACTTTTATAGTATTGCATTTATTTTATATTATCGCATTGATTTTAAGACTGTCGCAATACCTACATCGTTATACCATTTACAATTTCTATAGTACCCATACGATTAGCAATCCAGCGCTGGATATTAATACTAATACTAACTTACAAAACTATAGATCATCTATAACTCTATTTTCTATATTTCTCTCCTCTGGAAATATATTTTACTATTTTTTTATATTTTTATACATTGTATTTTATATATTTTTTGATATGTATCATATTAATAAATCATCCTATTAATGACTATTCCTGGTGTAGAAATCATCGGTTATCTACATACAGTCCCAATTGCGAGTGTGCTTACTTACCTTTTATCTAATTGAATCCTTTGACATTTAACGGCATACGGGTAAGCCGTAAAGTTGAGCACCTCAATACATTTTCGTCTTGGTGGTGAGCCACTAGTTGTTATATACAATCCACTGTTTTAAATCAACAGAGTGAAAACACATAAAATAGTAGGCCAAAATCTTTTACAGGGCATCTCCAGACAGTTCAAGCGGTGTGAGGGGGAATAATGTCATAGTAGGTTGAAAACTTGTGTTTTACACTAGGGAAAGCTTTTTTTCTGACATTAAACCCAAATCTGTTACTCGAGCGTATACTGCATTATTTCCAATTGTCAATAGCAGTGTCTTTCGGTGTATGTAAAAAGGGAAGGATATTTAGTTTTACCTCTAAACCATTCAAACCATTCTATACTTTGTATGACTGTCGACATTGGGCCAAATATCTGGAATACTGAAGGATTCCAATGTGTCTTCAGTGCCCCCTCCTAGTTATCACGAACGTGCCTGCATCAGGTTGCAGGCGTTCGGCTAGGCATTCAAATGTGACATAATTTGACATGTTTTCCTCTTGGTTTGGTTGCTGTTTACCACACCCCTTCCCCTCAGCTGTTGCAGATGTGGTGATTATCTTTCTCCTATTTATCCCTTCCTCTCCCAGTATTCCTTGCGGTTTATACTTTCTGCTGACTTTGTTGTGTGTGGTGTGGATCTCAGCTTAGATCCAGTTGCTGCAATATCTGCATTAAGATAAGTGTCATTTTCCCTATTGTGTTTATCCTACTTTCCCTGTTGTGGTTTTGCCTTCTGGAGTCTCCTGTTCATCCGTCCTCTTGGAGGAATGGGTTGACTCTTTCCTCTGTGACTAGCTGCAGAGTTCTATAGGGTGAGTTTGTTATTAGGTTTCTGTGTATGAACTCTCCTACGACTAAGGCCTGTTCATACTGGTAGTCCGTCAGGGCCTAGTTTCAGGGTTCCCTGCAGGAGGTGACCATTTCCCTTGTTTGGTCTTTTCCCTTCCCTCTTACGCTTGGTGTGGCTATTCCCTCCACACCAGAGCGTGACATTATAAACCGCCAAACAAAAATTAATTTCATTTTGGTGCGGACATGGATGCTATTGCTGCGCTTGCTGAACGGCTGCAGGGACTCTGTTTGGAGGTGGCTGACATCCGCAACCAGATTCAGAGACCACAGGCTGGTGGTTCTGGGGTGCTCGGTGTCAGGCCTGTTTGGAGCCTAAGGTCGCCCTCCCGGATAGATTTTCTGGGGGACGTGATAATTTTATTCTATTTAGGGAGACGTGCAAATTGTATTTCAGACTGCGTCCACGTTCTTCTGATAATGAAGAGCAGAAGGTTGGTGTGGTCATCTCGCTGCTTAAAGGGGATGCGCAGTCATGGGCCTTTTCTCTGCCGACCGGATCGCAGCCTCTCCGGTCAGTAGATGAATTTTTAAAGGCTTTAGGGATTATCTATGATGACCCGGATCGTAACTCCCTGGCCGAGACCCAGATACGTGACATTCGTCAGGGTGAGCGCTCGGTTGAGATCTATTGCTCTGAGTTCCGGAGGTGGGCGACCAATACTGAATGGAACGATCCGGCTCTACGTAGCCAATTCTGTCAAGGTTTATCAGAAAGGCTGAAGGACGCTTTGGCCTTTCATGAAACCCCTGTGTCTTTGGAAGCCGCTATGTCTCTTGCTGTACGCATGGATAGGCGCCTGAGAGAGCGATCTAGGGGCCCCTGCTCTCAGGACGTACTATCACGTAGTGTATTGTCTTCCTATGACATTCTGGGTGAAAATTCCCCTAGGTTGATGTCAGGGGACGAACCTATGCAGTTAGGGGGAGCTACTCCTGTTTCCAATCTTAAGCTTTTTGGTAATAAAAAGGGTGTGTGTTTTTTCTGTGGTCAGAAAGGACACTTTATCAATGTATGCTCATGCATTCAATCTCTAAAAGAGAGAAAAGAAAAGGGGGCGTTGAATTCTCATCTCACTCTTGGTGGGGTGGGTAGGGAGACTGAAAATGTGCATTTGTCTTCACCTTGTAGTACCCATTTTCTCCTCACTGCCAAAATGGCGCTAGAGTCAAAGGTTGTGAGAATTGAGGTGTTTATTGACAGCGGGGCAGGGGTAAACTTGATTGATGCTCAGTTTGTCCGTATGCATGGATTGTCCCCGAATACATTGGAAAAGAAGATTTCTGTGTTTGCCATTAATTCTGCACCTCTATCTCAGAAGTGTTTGTCTCAGATGGTGCATGATATCAAATTAAGAGTGGGTGAATTTCATCAGGAGCTTATTTCATGTTTTGTGTTGGAAGGTCTTCCTACTCCTGTGGTGCTGGGTTTACCGTGGTTAAGCAAACATAATCCGACCATTGACTGGCATACTAGACAGATTCTGGATTGGGGTGATTATTGTGTTGACATTTGTCTCAATACATTTTTTTTCTGCTTTTACTACTAAGACACTTCTTTCTTTTATATCGTATTTCTCTGATGTATTTTCTGAAGGTGGATGTCAGGATGTACCCCCTAACCGGGAATACGATTGTCCTATCAATCTTATCCCTGGAGCAAAATTGCCCAAATCTAGGCTGTATAACCTTTCTGGACCTGAGAGAATCACCATGAAGGAATATATTGCTGAGAGTTTGGCTAAAGGTCATATTAGACCTTCCAAATTTCCTGTGGCAGCTGGGTTTTTTTTGTTAAGAAAAAGGACGGAACCCTTAGGCCATGTCTGGATTTGCGTGAACTCAATCGGATTACTGTCCGTGATCCGTACCCCCTTCCTTTGATTCCTGACTTGTTTAACCAGATTGTGGATGCCAAGGAGTTATCCAAGTTGGACTTAAGGGGGGCATATAATCTGGTCAGGATCAAGGAAGGGGATGAATGGAAGACGGCCTTTAATACTCCTGAGGGCCACTTTGAGAACCTGGTCATGCCTTTTGGATTGACCAATACTCCTGCTGACTTCCAGCATTTTGTTAATGACATTTTTCATCACCTGGTGGGGAGGTTTGTAGTCGTGTATTTGGATGACATACTAATCTATTCTCCAGATATGGTGACACACCAGGATCACGTGAGACAGATGTTGCGAGTCTTAAGAGATAACAAGTTGTATGCAAAATTTGAGAAATGTGTTTTTGCTGTACATGAGGTGCAATTCTTAGGATACCTGCTTTCATCTTCAGGTTTTCGTATGGATCCAGAGAAAGTCCGTGCTGTTCTGGACTGGGACCGACCTGAAAATCTGAAGGCTCTTATGCGATTTCTGGGGTTCACCAACTATTACCGAAAATTTATTAAGAACTATTCGACAATAGTTAAGCCCTTAACTGACATGACTAAGAAAGGGACGGATGTCTCAGTGTGGTCTGATGCAGCGTTGCAAGCCTTCTCCGCTGTGAAGGAGTGCTTTTCTTCTGCCCCTATATTGGTGCAGCCAGATGTGTCACAACCTTTCATTGTGGAGGTTGACGCATCCGAGGTGGGGGTAGGAGCAGTTTTATCACAGGGCCCGTCACCTGGTAAATGGTGCCCATGTGCTTTTTTTTAAAAAAAAACTCTCTGCTGCGGAGAGAAATTATGATGTGGGTAAAAGAGAGTTACTGGCCATTAAGTTGGCTTTTGAGGAATGGCGTCATTGGTTGGAAGGGGCGATTCACCCTATCACTGTATTCACTGATCACAAAAATCTGGCTTACCTGGAGTGAGCTAAACGACTTAATCCGAGGCAGGCCAGATGGTCTTTGTTCTTCACCAGATTCAATTTCATTGTCACATATCATCCTGGGATTAAGAATGTGAAGGCAGATGCCTTGTCACGTAGTTTTCCCGGAGGTGGTGATTTTGAGGATCCGAGTTCTATACTGTCCGAAGGAGTGGTGATATCCGCTCTTTACCCTGATCTTGAGGCTAAGGTGAGTGAGGCCCAGGGAGATGCACCAGAGTCTGGCCCCCCTGGGAAGTTGTTTGTTCCTTCTGATTTGCATCATAAGGTGTTTGAGGAACATTGAGGAGATCATTCTTCGGTGCTTGCAGGACACCCTGGGAGTAAATCCACTGTCGATCACATCTCTCGTAGATTCTGGTGGCCGGGGCTGCGTGTGTTGAGGACTATGTGTCGGCCTGTAGTGTCTGTGCACGTGCTAAGGTGACACATACTCGACCTTCTGGACCCCTACTTCCATTACCCATCCTGTCCAGACCATGGACTCACTTATCCATGGACTTCATCACTGATCTGCCTGATTCGTCTGGTAAGATAGTTATTCTGATGGTTGTAGATCGTTTTAGTAAAATGGCACACTTTATTGCATTACCCGGACTCCCCAATGCTAAAACTCTGGCACAAGTGTTTGTTGACAACATTGTGAAACTTCATGGCATTCCCACTGACATGGTCTCTGATGGTGGGACTCAGTTTGTGTCCAGATTCTGGAAGGCATTCTGTACTCGGCTTGGGGTACAACTGTCTTTTTCCTCTGCCTTTCACCCCCAGACGAATGGACAGACTGAGCGTACCAATCAGAGTCTGAAGACTTACTTGAGATGTTTTGTCTCTGAGAACCTGGAGCAGTGGTCCTCGGTTCTCTGGCAGAGTTTGCTATAAATAATCGCAGACAGGACTCCACTGGTAAGTCACCATTTTTTGGTGCATATGGCTTTCACCCGCAGTTTGGCACATTTTCTGGTTCTGATACCTCTGGTATTCCTGAGGAAGAACGGTTTTCGTCGTCATTGTCATCTATATGGTGGAAAATTCAAAATAACTTGATAAATATGGGTAAAAAGTACAAACGTGCGGCTGACGGGAGACGTATGAATGGTCCGGACCTAAGTGTGGGTGATTCTGAACTAGGAACATTAAGTTAAAAGTTCCTTCTTGGAAGTTGGGTCCAAGATTTATTGGCCCATATAAGATTATGGCTATTATTAATCCTGTAGCATTTCGTCTTGAACTTCCTCAGGCTCCGAAAATCCATAATGTGTTTCACAGATCTTTGTTGAAGAGACATGTTGAACCTCTGGAGCCATCTCCCTTGCCACCCGCGCCTGTCTTGGTGGATGGCAATTTGGAATTCCAGATCGTCAAGTTCATTGATTCTCGAGTTCTCTGTGGGACTCTTCAATATCTTGTTCACTGGAAGGGTTATGGACCTGAGGAGAGGACATGGGTACCGGCATCTGACGTGAATGCCAGTCGTTTGGTGAGAACCTTTCACAGGTCTCATCCTGATAGTTGGTCCTGGGTGCCCGGAGGTCACCCGTAAAAGGGGGGTAATGTCACGAACGTTTGCAGGTGTTCGGCTAGGCTTTCAAATGTGACATAATTTGACATGTTTTCCTCTTGGTTTGGTTGCTGTTTACCACACCCCTTCCCCTCAGCTGTTGCGGATGTGGTGATTATCTTTCCCCTATTTATCCCTTCCTCTCCCAGTATTCCTTGCGGTTTAAACTTTCTGCTGACTTTGTTGTGTGTGGTGTGGATCTCGGCTTAGATCCGGTTGCTTCAATATCTGCATTAAGATAAGTGTCATTTTCCCTATTGTGTTTATCCTACTTTTCCCTGTTGTGGTTTTGCCTTCTGGAGTCTCCTGTTCATCCATCCTCTTGGAGGAACGGGTTGACTCTTTTCTCTGTCACTAGCTGCAGAGATCTATATGGTGAGTTTGTTATTAGGTTCCTGTGTATGAACTCTCCTACCACTAAGGCCTGTTCATATTGGTAGTCAGTCAGGGCCTAGTTTCAGGGTTCCCTGCAGGAGGTGACCATTTCCCTTGTTTGGTCTTTTCCCTTCCCTCTTACGCTTGGTGTGGCTATTCCCTCCACACCAGAGCGTGACACTAGTGCGGTGCCAACAAAACCCCACCATGCACTCTCCTGCACTCTCCCTTTTAATGAAATGTGTGAGAGTAGTCACCGTGGAGGAGGAAGTTCAGTGGGAGGCAGGGGACCCCATACATAGCCGTGTTGGTGGTGGTACTGACCGTGGCAATTGCAGTCTAATAAAAGTGGAGAGGAGGATGATGATTATGTATTATGCCATGCCATGCCAGAAGACAGCAGCATTACCCTGTGCAGGCTCTGCAAGAGTAAAATAATCCATGGGCAGACAAACATAAGAACCACAGCTCTATTGTACCACATGAAGTGGCATCACCCCATCCTGTGGGCAAACAGAGGTGGCCGCTAGCTATCGCAACAAGAGTTTCCTCCTTCTCCCGGTCTCCCTTGCAGCAGCCAGGCCACACCTATGGGGAGTAAGGTGTCTTTCACATTGTCATAATCACTTTCTGCCTCCATCATCAGCTATCGATAACAGAATGTGTAGCCAGGATACAACTACATGCCCAGCAATGCTTCCACCTGTCCAAGTTGCTGGTGGTGTGCACTTAGCCTTGCTGCAATATACCTAGCTGACATTATTTCACCCAAAAAGCCATCCACGCCTTGTACTCTCACGTGCCTGCCGGTGGACACCTGGAGCAGCTGTTATGGGAAAGGGCAGTACAGTGGTCCCTCAAGATACAATATTAATTTGTTCCAGGACGATCATTATATGTTGAAACCATTGTAAGTTGAGTAATCGGTTCCAAAGCCCCAAAATGTCATCCAAGATAAGAGAAAATGAGGATTTAAGAAAAATAAGCAGATAACTAAGACAGATAAGACATGTCCGTATATATAAATAGGAATAGCAGATAACTAGCAACTAATCCAGATATTTTACCAGAGACCTAGCTTTGATTGGTTGGATCTGATTTTGAGTTGTTGCACGTTGAGTCTAGTTTCAACTTATGATGGGGCCACTGGGTGAATGTCTTTTTGAAGCAACAGCACCTCAGCAATAAGGCAGGTCTTTTTGACCCCTCCACGTTTGAGTCAGCCTGGCTCCCTCACCAGACACTTATCCTCTTCCTCCATGGACACACTCCCATCCCGAGCAACAGTAGCTCACAAGCATCGCTCCCACTCCCCCTCCTCCCTATCACATGTTTCAAGTCAAGCGTTGCCTTCAGTGTTGGTGCTGATCAGCAGGGGCAGATTGGCCATAGATCTTACAGGGAAATCTCCTGATGGGCCGATGCCCGGGGGCCACCTGGGCCTCCTCACAGCCATCTAGTGGAAGTTTTTGGGAACGTAATTTGTGCTGCTGTCAGTATTTTGTGATGGGCTGAGCTATTTGGCTCTGTTGGGGTGGTATAATGTGGCAAAATGTGGTATTGCTGGCCCTGCCTTCCATCAATTTGGGCCTGACTACAAAACGGGCCACTTTTAGTATTTTTTCCAAGGCCACTTTAAAGGGGTTGTCCGAGTTATTTTTTTGTTCTTTGTATGTTACTAACTTGTCAAGTATAACAACTTTCCCATACACTTTGTGCTTCTAAATCTGCTTGTTTGTCAGATTTCGCTGAGGGTCACATGACCTGTGTTGTCACCTTATCTCCATGCTCTGTGATGTTTTGTGCACAAGCCTCAGAGATCAGATAACAGTCTGTACAGGAGACGTCACTGTGCTGGCCACACCCCCGGCACTGCCAGGCTGCTATCTGCTCTCTCCCTGGATTCCTTCAGATAAAACATCAACCCCTTCAGCCAGAACACACTGAGGGTTCAAGGCTTTACAACAAGATTTACACTGCAGACAGTGAGGAAACAAATGCTGGGCACAGGAGCTGACAGAGGAATTGTATTGCACAAGTCATTGTCATTGTACAGCTGGGACTTGTAGTCCTACACATACAACATGCTGCTGAGTATTCCAGCAGACAGACATGTCACTCAGGGCAGCTCTTGTATTCACTCCCTTTGCAGGGGGGAGGGGGGCAGAGATTGTTATTATTGCAGGTAAACAAAGGCCAGAATAGAACCAGTGAAATGAGGAAATCTAGATTTTTTTTGCCTAAAACTTGCTTAACATAGTTATATATTGCTGTCCATCAGATTTACAGTGCTATATTTTTGTTTTCATAACTCGGACAACCCTTTTAAGTTTTCAGTCCACTCCTGCTGATCAGCCTGGGCAAGAGTAGCAACACAGCCAATCACTTGGCTGCATGGAGCAAACTTCTCATTGGCTGTCTCCCTGCCAACTCCAACTGGACAAGATGGTCAGCGACAATGGCCACAACATAGTGGCCGCATTGAACCAAGGGAAAATAACACATGCTCCCTGCATGGTGTACATTGTTAACCTAGTCGTGCAACTCTTTTTAAAAACAAAAAAAACACTGGCATGTGGAAGGTGCTGGCAATATCCAGGAGACTGTCCTCGCATTTCAAACACCGGTATTATATGGAAAGATCTTACCGGTATTGAATCAATGCAGATGGACGGTATGCTCCGCAAATAATGGTCCGGTGCTAGACTGTGTTGACACACCAAACCAAAACATCAGGGTAGCGGCATCAGTGGAATAGGAATGATGGGTCTGGGGCCTAGTATCTGACCCTAATGTGCCCTGACAAGGCTGGCAAGACCCTGATGACCTCCTAATACGGAGTCATCGCCCTGAAAAGAGCGGCCCCGTCTGGAACCTATCCCTATGCTACCGACCCTAGAATTCCCTGCCTATCAGAAAATGTGCTCGCAGGAGGAAAACTACTTGTCCCGACGCGTTTCATCAAAATTTCTTATTTGCCCCAGAATCATCAGAGGACAAGGGCAATATCCATTAAATCAAGATGTTGGTACCGGGGTATAAAAGGCATATAAACCCCAAAAAGTCAATCATGAGAAGCTGAGTTACTGCTAACTTGCTATAGGGAGCGTATGATGCGCAGAACACTCCACAGTTAGGTGCCAGTAGGCATATGGCCCACATGGATCACCACAATTTAAGCAGGGACACTTCTAGGTCAAGAGAGTCCCTCTACAATCAGAGGCAGTCGGCGGGTCTTACCATGTCCGCGTACTATTTGAAGTTTTTCCCGCCAACGCCATCCTCTCCCTGCCTTGCGCAATGTCCGGTTACATCAGTCGTACAAACGTCAGAACCGGTCCTGCGCAGAGGGCATCGGGGAAGCCGAAAAGGGGCGTGGCAAGGATGCCCTTAATACGGAGGCTCCCTGACATGTCAATAGAGTCAAATGCCTGTAGATAAATGCAAGGTAAAGTATAGTATATACCAATTAACATCTACAAGACCTGTCTCCACAATATATTCAGGTATAAGAGCTGAGAACTATGAAGTCCGATCCTTTTAAACAAAAAACAGGCTCAAGGCAATTTAATAGACGTTTATAGCTGGCTTAAAGGACTTCCAGTATAGATTTCTCAAACTACATGGGTATGCACAAAATCAAAAATCCAATAAGGTGAAATGTAAAGGTGCAGTGTTATACACAATAGCCTAATGAGGTCAGCCGACCTCATATGAAGCAACCAAAATTCAACTGCTCATTCAGGCCATGAGGGCTTAGTGTATTGAGTTTAAAAATCCACCAGCATTTTCTTTGCAAGATACGCTTGTCCCAATCACCCCCTCAGGGTGATCTATTCATGCGTTCAATCCCCCTTAAAGTGCAAGCCTGTTACCTTTCCATCATGCACTTCGTTTACATGTCTCGCCACTGGGGTATCTTTTTTATTTCTTACATCGTTAAGATGTTCACCCACGCGGCGACTCAGTTCCCTGCGTGTCTTTCCCACATATTGTAGAGTGCATTCACAGGTAATCGGGTATATGACACCCAAAGTGCTACAGTTGATAAAGTCGCGTATATGGTGCGTCTCTTCGGACTCTCTACCTGTGAATGCTTTGCCTGGTTGTACAAAGTCACAGAAGCTACATCTACCACACCTAAAACAACCTGTTAAGAGGGCATTGAGCCAAGTTTTTGGTTTGTCAGGTGGTGTAAAGTGACTGTGTACAAAGTGGTCTTTGAACTCCGCCCCCTTCTGTAGGTAATGCTGGGCTGTGTACTCACTACGTCACTCAGATCTGGATCAATAAGTAATGTCTCCCAGTGGCGACTGTCTTTGCTGACAGTGCCCCATCTTGCCACTGTTGCTGTCTGCCCACCTACCATCATGATCCATATGGCTGCTGCCATTATGCCACTGCCACTACTGCTGTCTGCCTGCCAACATATACTATATGGCTGCTGGTGATACCAACGCTGCAGCTGCTACTCCTCCTGCTAATCCCCAACTGTCACCAATATTAATGTTAAGCATCTGCCACTTCTACTACTCATAAACAGCCAATCTACTGCCTTGGATGTTCCATGCTATCCTACTACTGCTGCTTCTACTATGCCACATGCCGTTATTACTGTACCATTTCCACATCCACACTGTACTGCTGCTGCTCCCAATTAAATAGTCACCTTTTCTTTTGATAATTATCACTTGTGTGTGACTTCTATCACCCTTAATTTATGGAGGCTTGGTCCCAACAAGCCACTCTTTCTTCAGACAAGTAGCACTTGGGAGTGTTGTATGGGCAAGCATTGTGATTCAGTTAAGGCATAATTTTTGGATGCTTGGTCCCAACAAGCCACAGTTTTTCTTCCCATAACACTGCGTGTGTTTAAGCACCATCTGCCTCTGATAAGGGACAATTTTTGGAAGCTTTGGAATATGAAAAAGCATAACACATGCAACAGAGTGGTGTGTTTTTAAAAACACGGTTCATTAACACTGTCAAACATGCGTTTACCCATTACTATGTATGTCACTGTCACTCTGACATGATTTGCTATTGCTGTCATTGTGTTTAAAAGGTAAGGAGCAGACTGGTTTACTGCAAACCCTGATTCTCTGGACTTATTTCCTATTGGGGTGCACCATGCCTTACCATCCCCTCTGGAGAGCAGCAACACGTTGTGACACCTCAGTGATGTCCAGGGGACCTAGTGTGGCACTGAGGCCACTGCACATGGGGATTGGATTTTCAAATCCATGGCATGCCCATTATCCAATTGTTCTGTTTTCTTCGGATTAGCTTCAATAGAGCTTAAAGGGGTTTTCTGGGAGTTCGATATTGATGACCTGTCCCCAGGATATGTCAATATTTGATCCAGTGAGCACCACAGCCTCTTCCTAGGCCAGTGTTGTCACATGACCTAGGCGCGGCTCAGTCCCATTCGAGTGGATGGGGTTAAGCTGCAGTACCAAGCAAAGCTACAGATATAATGTATGGCATTGTGCTAGGTAAGCTCTGAGAAGGCCTCTGTGCCCACCAGATTATTGCAGCCTATTTAAACAGCTGATTGGCAGGGCCCCCACCAATCAGATATTGATGACCTATCCTGAGGATAGATCAATATTGAACTCTCAGAAAACCCATTTAAATCCATAATTAAAAGGTCACTGAGGTTTTAGAAAACTTTTGATATGTCACAGAGATATATCATATGTGTGCTAAGACCCCCCAATTGCTAAAAACCAGGAGAGAGAAGCACTCTCTTATTGTACTCTCTCCTTACTGCAGGGGATGGTATCAAAGATGGACACATAGACTTTCTGTTGGGTCTGTCTCGCTTCTCCTGGAGAGAGAGCATGATATACAAGTGCTTCTCTCTCTTCGTTCTAATGATCAGTGGGGGTCTCAGCACTCAGACTCCCTCAGATCAAAACATTTAATATATCACTATGACATATTAAATATTTTCTCAAAACTCAATTACACTTTAAATGCGCAACTGACGTGTGCTTTGGATTTACTTACGGATTTGGTGTAGATTCCATTTACAACAAATCCGCAAAGTGTTGACTTACCATAAGAGTAAGAGTTAATGGTTACCTGATGTTTTGGTTGGTTTCTCTCTTCTTTAATGTTTTTGCGCCGGGTTAAAGGGGAGACCTGATAACAACCTCAATTCTCAGTTTGGTGTTATAGTGCCCCATTTAATAAAGAAGAGAATATACAATTTTCATATAGAATTCTTTTATTATTGCCATAAATATCTGTACATCATCAGCTTAATATTATATATACACCAAACCCAGTTACTGGCAAACGGTAAGAAAGCTCAGAAATAAAACAGACTGAATGTATAATAGCAGGCCTGCATCACATTCCCATCTGCTCATCTTCTTAGACAACCGCTATATACTGTACATATCTGTTTTTACTGAATACTTATATTGTCTTAGTAAAAGCAAAGGCTGTATACATGTATGATAAATTATTAAATAGAAAGTCTTTACTAAAATAATGAAGTCCAAAGTTCCTTTATCAAAGATCTATATTACAGCATTTCTATCTGTGATGGCATGTTATATTGTATATTGAAGCTGTCTTCTTTATAACTCATTTAATGCAAATAACTGCTGGCATTAAAGTGTCCTTTGTGTTCAATGGCTTACATTATTACATTTCCATTCAGTAACACAGGGGAGCTAGATTCAGTTCTTGGTGATAGCATAGTAAGGAAACACGCAATTACTGGTCTTATCAAGTCTTTCCTCAGATAAGATTGTATCCATACTATGCAACCAAGGCAGCAGAGAGTCCTATTCTCAGTCTATAAATATTTTCATTAAAAAGTGCTTATCTTGTTCTGGGTGTATGATAACATAAGCACGGCATGATTGAATTCTTTGGAGGTTCCACTGTATGAATAGGGTCTTTGGAAACCTTGGAGATTTGACACATTAAAAATGGGAATTATTTATTCAATATTTTTTTAAAGCTGGTTATGTGGACCTTTGACCACAAGGTGGAGCTGTTGTATGGTATATTATATGGAGCAGAACTCGGTATCAGAGGCTGAGAGACGCATGGTTTATCGTGTGAACATCATAAAACAAGGGTAGAAAAGCTGTGATTCTGTTGTGTTCCACATGAGAATGGTATATACCTTGTCAGTGAACAGAGCCTTCTGCTTCCAGTATAGGTTCCGGTGCCGGCGACTGACGAAAACAGCTGATCAATGGGGGTGCTAGGTGTTGGACCCCCACCATCTGATATTGATGACCTACAGAATCGTGAGAACAGATCATCAATATCTAAGTCCCAGAAACCCCTCTAAAGTGGTTTCTGTTTAAAAATAAAAACACAAGGCAGCATCACTTTTATGTCTGCGAGCTGTCTCTGGAATTGCAGCTCAGTCCCATTCAAGTTACCCCATTAGGGAATTTGGAGCCTAAATCAAAATGTCATCCTTTCAAAATAAAGCATTCTAAGGATGAACGTTTTTATGTGATCCTTTTATATATATATTTTTTAGGTATTTGTTTAGGTATCATATGATACCTAAACAATACCAGCATCAGTTTTAAGTTTTAGATACACAAAAATGGTCACAAACAGTATAGTATTCAAATCTTTTTTTCATTTGTATTTTAATGCAGCCAATCCTTAGTCTCAGCAGTCATTTGCGGTGATTGCATGGTATACAGCAATTCGCCACTACAGCTAGGAAAGTGCATCATTGTTGCAGGATGGAGCTTGGCACAGGAAGCGACAAGGGAGAATATGGTGTGTATAGCTTCTTTTGTTATTTTAGTGCATTTACTTTTGTTGCGCACACATTAATTCAACTTGGACAACCCCTTTAGTGGCAAAGTGCTACAGATTACCATTAAAGGGGTTCTCTGGGCTACAGATAGTGGTGACCTATGCTCAGAATAAGCCATCAACATACCTCCCAACTGTCCCAGATCCCGGGGGTCCGGGGAGGTATGTCCCGCTATCTGGCAGCTGTCTCTACTTCCTGCCTGTAATGATCAAGCAAGCGTCATCCATCATCTACCAGCTCCATCATTCCTCCCCTGTCTGCTCTCTACACTGCAGGTCTGGGAAGGGGGCGGGGCTGTCCAGGAGCTCTGTGTGTCCTGCTGCTGCTGGGAACGAGGTGAGTATGTGGAGTTTATTATTATTTTTTACTGCTTGTGAATGGGGCACTTTACTGTGCATAGTACTTTGAGGGGGTACAGTCCTAGGCATATTACTGTGAGGGGACCCATATCTGGGCATAACTACTGTGGGGGGACACATATCTGGGCATTGCTAAGGTGAGGGGGCACATATCTGGACATAACTACTGTGAGGGGACACATATCTGGATATCTGGGCATATCTACTGTCAAGTGGCACATATCTGGGCATATCTACTGTCAGGTGGCACATATCTGTCATAACTACTGTTGGGTGGCACATATTTGGGCATAATCTGTGAAGGGGGCACAATGCTAGCATAACTATTGTGTGGTGGCATAAAGGGGGAATAATTACTATATAAGGGCATTTAGGGGAATGGGTAAGATTAGTTGTTTAGTTATGTTTTGGGTGGAGTTAGAGGCGTGACCTAGTGAAGAAAAAATTTGCCGTGGCGCTGCACATAATGTCCCTCTTTTGTAAAGTTGGGAGGTGTGCATCAATATCAGCTCAGTGGGGATATGACACGTAGCACCCTTTCTGATTAGCTGCTTTGGACAGCTGCTGCATCACAAACTGTGTACATAGCGGAAGCTGAAGGCTCTGTACAGTTTCCAGTGCTGGGATACTGAAGCTGAGCTCCTATTTATTTGCCAGGTGTCAGGCCTCTACCAATCTAATACTGATGACATATCTGGAAGATAGGCCATCAATATTTGTAGGCTGGAGAACCCCTTTAAATTGGGGGCTGTGTATATATATATATATATATCTGATGTGAGATAGTAATGGGACTGAACCCTTGGTTGGACATGCCTGGTTGGGACATGGCTGGAAAGCAGCTTGGTTTCTCCCTCGAACAATTTCACTTGGTGTTTCTAATGGATGTTAAAATAATCCCCGAACTACTTAAATTGACTTTTTATATCACATAGTTATATAAATTTCATCTGGTACTAGGACCAATGTGAATGAGTAGATTATCTACTGACTACTGGATTATATGTCATCAGTTCAGTATGTGGTAGGCCTCAATACATGGAATAATTTGAGAAATTACCAATACAGTTTTTTTACTTCTAGATATTTCTAACATTTATAAAATGAAGCACAAACATCTATAATGTCTGGCCATCAAGCTAATTTTTATACAGTAGTCCCTTAAGTTACAATATTAATTGGTTCCTGGATGAACATTGTACGTTAAAACCACTGTAACTTGAGTCAAAATGGAACTCATAACTCTATAATGGAAAACTGGTAATTCCAAAGCCACAAAAAATCATCCTGAGAGCATTATCCTGGCAGTCCCCTGGTATTGACCCTTTAACCCCTATATAGAGATCTGGTCTTTGCTGCAGGGGAGTCACCAGGTTGCTACCTCTTGGAATAGTCCCGGTGTAGTTAGCAGCTGACCCATGGGCAAATCACTCAGTCCCAGGACAGGGTCAGAATAGGCTTGGGAGAACAGAGCACGGTCCACATACAAACGGATCATAGCTCCTTCACAGGATCCAGCAGACTAGAAAAACCAGACAGAACCTGTTGCTCAGGCTCAGGAGTGGGCACACCACACAGAAGAGAAGTAGTGTAATCGAGGAGAGATAAAAAAAAAGAACAGCGGGGGTCATTTATTGGGACCAGTGTTTTAGACGCCAGTCTTAATAACCCCTATAGATAGCGGTAGATCCACTGAAGTTATGAAGAGGCGCAGGCCGCTACATTACTTCAACGTATCCAGCGCCAGGCTAAATGTAAGCCAGCTTCCTTTCTGGCTTACATTTAGACCATTTTCTACGCCTGAGACAGATAAGGCAAGTCCTGACATCTAACATACATGAAACCTGTAAATTACTTTCCATGATGAGGACAGGAGGTTCTTCAGGGTTCTGTACAAAACACAACATACCAGAAAAATACCAGGGAACCATCTATACTTGACATTCAAAGGATCAGCTCATCCTGGACAGATAGAGGGCAGTATATCGCATGTAGTTCTGCACTGTACTGTAAAGAGGAGCTACTAGACTGATGTTTTATCAGGAAATGGCCATGTTGATTGGTTGGATCTGAGTCTGAGGCACTGAATGTTACGTCCTGTTTCAACTTATGATGGCCCAGAAAAGTGTAAGTTGAAGATATTGTATCCTTAGGCCACTGTATCTCGAGGGACCACTGTATTTGATTTGACAGGGGTTTTTCTTTACTATGAAGCCTGCACTATGCAGCCACTTTGGTGAATGGGAAAAGATGTATAATTTAGAAAACTAGGGTGCAACAGTTACACAACCTGGAACTTTTGCAATTTTACCTTGAGCAAATTTCAAGGTTGCATTGTATTCCACTACAGATGGAAATAAATCATAGCCTGGCTCAGTAGTAAGAAGTGTCACCCTATCTTACTGATACAACAGCAATTACTTTGCAAGCTATGATAAGAAATGGGCCTTTTAGCAATTTATATGAAATAGTTAATTAGCTGTTAGCCTTCAGCAGATCACTAGTATTCCAGGCATCTCCTCTTAGGTAATGTTTTATTCTCCAAAGTATTGTAGTTTTCATAGCAACTAAACATCATTACAGAGCACCCTAGCCTAAACTCATTATAAGGCCTAATGCACACAACAGCATCTGTTTTGCCGGCCACAAATCTGCAAAATACGGATGCAGACTGTGTGTCATCTTCATTTTTTTTGCATGCTCGTTGAATTTGTGGTCCACATTTTGCAGACATATTCTCACATCTTTTTGTGGAGTGGACCTACCAATGCGGAAAGCACATGGAAAATCAGTGTGCTTTCCGCATCTGTATATCCGTTCCACAAAAAGATAGAAAATGTCCTATACTTGCCCGCAAAATGCAGACCACTGACCCATTGAAGTCAATAGGGCCACAAAAATCACATGCAACATGAAATGTGTCAGTATTTTGCAGATCCACAATTTGCAGACCGCAAAATACTGTACATACTGTATGGTTGAATGCATGATGGCTAACTAGTAGAGGTAGAGTTTTACAATGGCAGAATGACACGTATTGTTCTGTTTTCAAAGAGTCACTTTACTTTCACACAATTTTATTTCATGTTCATTGATCCAGGGAGTTATTCTGATTGCCTCATTGGGGTCAGGGAGGATTTTTTCCCCTAAAGTGCGGAAAATTGGCTTCTACCTCACAGGGTTTTTATTTTTGCCCTCCTCTGGATCAGCCTGCAGAATAACAGGCCGAACTGGATGGACAGATGTCTTTTACTATGTTATGTTACTATGTTATGTAAAAAAAATATGCCTCCATCCACCTGAAAAAAGCTGTAAAGTCATGGCCACTAGCTGTCTTACTACCACCTAAGTTGCAGTCCACTGCCTGTTGTCAGGTAAGATTCGTCCCTGGTAACAGAGACACAAGCTGAGAGGAAGTGGAAGCATATCAAAGCTAACCGAGAACCTAAGCCTGATAAGGACAACTGCTTCTATACTGCTTCTAAACATCTCAGGAGCATCCTGCCTTTCTGTAAGTGTGATTTATCCCTCCTTATCTGTTCTGTGAGCTCCGGAGCTGAAAACAAACATTGTGGGAAGTAAAGGAAAGGACATCACAGCAGTACAGTACCAGCAGAATCCTCAGAAGCTATATGCTCATATGCTTCTGAGAGAAATGCATCTATCTGTGCAGCTGAAAAAGGGAATAATATGCCTGAAAAAACATTAGGGAAGCCCAAACATAACTGGTCCCTCAGGGTCGGTGTCAGCACCCGGAATACCTGGACAAGTGCTGGGCTCACTGCTCCTGGGGGGGGGGGGGGGGGCTTGCTGTGTCTCCTCACTCCAGGGACGTCGCCCGGTCAAAACATTTGGTACTGTCATCAGGGGGTGATTGGCTGGGCTGGAGCTATGTTCATGTCTGTGCTCACTGGTAACGGGGCCTGGAACTGTGATTGTACATCATGCGTCAGAGCGCATCACACACAGTCGTTCCGGGATCTATCAGGCTCCAGCGCTGCCCTACTAGTACTCTCTAATCACTAATAAAATGGGTGGGAGGAGTCTGACTAAGATCGGTCAGACTACGCCCATCCATCCACATCATTAGTATATACTACTAGTAGGGCAGCGCTGGGGCCTGATAGATGCTGGAATGAGCTGAGGTGATGCTTCTATTGTGAGCGCTCTGATGGCACAAGGGCACAAGTACAATGACAGTTTTGGGCCCTTTCACCAGTAAGTGCAGACAGGAGGGGAAAGCACTGTGGGCACTATAGGGGAGATTACAATGAGAACTATAGGGACATTACTGGGGGGGGTACTATTTAATTTAAGGTTCACATCTGTGTTTTGTTTTTGATTGTTCTGCTCTAAAATGGGAGCAGATTAACGAAAATACCAGATTGCCACAAGAGAGCCCACTGAGACTTTATCGTCCAAAGGCCCACATGAACCTGGATCCGGCCATGTGCTCCTTCACAGTTATGATTGTACAAAGAAGCACAGCCAATAAGCAAACTTTTTTTGAAAACTCAGGTATACTTTAAGCATATGATGTGGCATTCACATGCGTAATGGCTGTGGTCTGTCATGGTAATGTTTCAATCAAATATTCCCTTCTGTACTTGTATGATTAATATATTCAGCATGGATTTCTCTTCACTGGTTTTGTGACTCATACTATATATTCAGCATGGAGCCATTCATAAATAGCTACAGTTTTGGGGTCTTTACCCTTTTATTTAATTATCTAATGTCCCAGCATTGGTGACATGCACTTAGTTTGTTCTTCTAAGGGCTCGTTCACTTCACCGTTAGGGATTCCGTTCTAGCTTTTCGTTAGAACATCGTTATTACGGAAAATATCGGAATCCATAGGACGGAAATCAAAACGGACACCTTTAAGAGGCATTCCGTTTTGATCTGTCATAATAGAAGCCTATGGGAAAGCATAATGGATCCGTCTGGTTTCCGTTATGCTGGACGGAAACCAAAGTTCTGTCGACAGGACTTTGTTTTCCGTCCAGCATAATGGAAACCAGACGGATCCGTTATGCTTTCCCTAGAACGGAATTCCTAATTCCTGTTCGCATTAATGGCCATTACAGTTATGTCACAAAGACTGAACTGATTTATGAACCAAATTAAATCCTAACGTTGCAGAACACTTTAATTTATAAAGTAGTATTTATTCTACCTAGGGGTGATGAACACAAAGCCTATTTCTTTAGCATATGTTATTTTTACAGCACTTTTCCTGTGGTCAGTTGTACCTTATTCTGATGTTATTTTACAAGCAGTATTAAGTATAACTTGTCAAAAATAATTCATTGTTAAATGGAAAAATCTGTAGTATTACACATGGTGCAGTACACTGTCAGGATGTGTGTCCTAGGTGACAAAATCAATGGACATATTGTGTCATCATCATTATGAACATCAACCAACAAATGGATTAACAATTTGCTTTCATTATTCAGTCAGTAATTTAGACCCAATCATCTAGCTACTTGCTTCTTTTGTCCAGGTTTTCACACTCTTAAATCTCCACAGTGTTGTGCATCTATAGTGTGAACAGTAAAAGTTTAATGCCACAAATGACCCACATAGAAAGCCCAAACTTCCTAGTCATAGAAGTATAGATTAAAGGGGTTTCCTGGGATTACTATGGTTTTTAACAGATATGCTTATGTACTTCCTTACCTCATGTACATCTCTCTCATGCTTTTTTTTTCAATTCGGACTGTCCTAATCCGTTTTCACCATGTAAACACATCATTCTGGTTTGTTTCAATCCTGTATGTAGCACTTCCTAGTGCAGTGTTCAACCAAACCCATGATGCACTTCTCACTTCTCTGTCACACCTCCAGCACTGCCCCTAACAATGTCCAGCTAGTTTATAGCTCCTCCCACCCAGCTAGCTACCTAGACACTCTTATATCACTGCCCCATGCATGGACATAACACCAAAGGAAATAAGATGGACAAACGATAAAAGAAATATGAAATTACAGCTCCCTTCATTAATGATTATTTTCAAGGATGTTGATGCAAACCGGAAAAACCCTTTAAGCTTAGGCTAAACTGATTATATGATTCCAACTCTATCAACTGGAATCATGATGACATGACCATGGTCTCCTGCAACTTGCAGAGCAGTAGTCACATGGAGGTACATTTATGAGACTTAATTGTGTGCTATAAATCTATCAGACTTATTTTTTTCTTCAAGTATTGGATGATTTATAGTTTATTGCCATTGTACTTCAGGATCCATTACTTATTCACACCTAGACATACTAGGATTTATCTTTTCACTTAGTTTATGTATCAAGGTTGCTAATTCCTCGGTAGCTTGTGATTTGTCTTCTAGAAGTTCATAGCGAAGGCTTGAAATATCTTGCTTTATTTCTTTCAGTTCACCTGTAATAACAATACAAAAGTCATTTTTATACATGATCTTTGGTTCTCCTCAAGTCATCCTCTGATCTACTCAAAGGCAGCATTCTGTTCAATGCTTTATTCACCAAAGCATATATGTTCTTTGTATATGAACATATTACATGCCCAGCATCCATATTTGTACTCAAAGAACATCCCCTGTATTTAGTGAATAAACACTTTCTGAAATTCCCTGGTTCCACAATACGTTAAAAATTTTTGATTAAACCTGAGCATCACTGTGTGTTATAATGCACCCTGGGGAGTCACATGAGTATAGCACCCTGTGGCATTTGACTTGCTATAACTCATTATAAAAATGAAAGTTCAGAAATGGCTATGAGACAATTAGAAATGATTTGTGGCTCACTAGATCATTGCTGGTAAAATGATATCCCATGAAAATAGCGTGAGCACTGCCTGAGGAACACAGTTAATTGTTATCCACTGCTGGCTGTTAGGTGAAAAATTCCATATTCATCAACCCATGTCATTTGTTTCATTCCATAAAATGATTTATTTAAGAAAGATGCTCCATATATGTAGAAAAACTATCTAATGTATTCCTTATTGTACCTAACATGGTATGGACTTATCAGACTGTAGCTTCTACCATCTTAGTCCTGTGTCTACAACCTACTCATATCAAGAACAATACAGACAACTATGATAGCGGACGCTTTGCTATGTATGCACTCAATTTATTCTTCTTATGGGAGTGCTACCCTCTATCATCCAGTGTCCTTCCTTATTTTATGGAAGCTCTTTGGTTTTCTGTCCCTTATAATTTCCTTTCACTGTAAGTATTTAACATTAAACTGTTTCAACTGAGTCTTCTTGCCTCATATCTTTTACAGTTGTTCTTTTTTTGCATTTCATTCATTGCTGTTGACTTTAGCACAGTTCATGACATGTCCAGAACTTTCTGATCATGACACAACTGACACATATATAAAAAGTACCTATTAACTGGGTTTTTTGTTCATTAACACATAAAATCTATGTCGGTCAAATCTGCTGATTTTGGCATGTTCGGCCAGCCATCTAATGTGCATGCTTCCCGACTCAGTGTCAACATCTGCTGTCATGGGCAATAAGGTAGATCCAGGGTAGATAAGCTGTTGCCAGAGGTGTTTGGCAGTGTTCCCCCCCCTTTTACTACATATACTTGGCCGAGCCTAGCATGCATCTGTGTGAGAGGATTGCTGTCAAATAAACATTCATTGGACGGTCATTTCATATGTATGTCATACACTGCTTCTAGTATTTCCTGAAGTGTAACTTTAATAAATCATTATAGCCAGCTTCGCAAGAATGGGTCAACGGATTAAGAAGCTTCCTGAGTGCAGGAACAAGTGTATTTCAGTGGCAGAAGACTACATAGAAAAATACAGTGTAAGTCATTTTTTTGTATTCAATAAATAAAGTGTAGCTCAATAATTCATGTTAATATTTAAAATACCGAACAAACTAACACTTCACTACTGGCCAGAGCGCCCTCCCAGCAGAGTATGAACCCCGATCCCCCGGATACAGACCACCTTTAGGAAGAAGGACATAGCAGTCTGCATGATATAGGCCATGAGGTAATCTTATGTATAAATAGCGGCACAGTGTGCTTCTTTTAGGTGGATGACCGGGAGATTCTCTTTTTGCTACTGACCAGTCTAGATTGTGCGGTACCCAGTTGTTAGTTTGCTTGGTATTTTAATTATATATGCAGCAGTGGCGGTACTTCAGCGGGAAATCAAACTGTACAATAAGTCTTGCAATAAGTGTACATACAAGCGCCCGTTAGTCTTTATTATTGATTGAATCCTGTTAAAGTTTGAATGATTCATGTAGCTTGATAAGTCAATCAACCAAAATGTGTTAGGTGGTCAATATGACAGGTGTAGGTGGTAAATGTAAAGCTGTGTGTTATTCTTCTTACCTTCATTCACTTCATCATTTTCTTTGTCCACTTGGGCTCTCAGCACATATCGTTTTATAAGTCTTTTCATTATTTGCTGTCAGGGAAAGTGACAAGGAGATACAAAACATGAGTCTCTAGGGAAGTGACAAATTATCAGTGCTTCCTTGTATACCCTTAGTGATGTGAAGTGATTTCTGAAGGAATTTTTGTGAAGTCATTTAGCTCTGCAGACACGAGCACATACTGTTTTTTGGTATACCCCATTATTAAGAATTTACTTACTGAGCAAAATAGATAGAGCTTGGAAGAAACACTTACTTGATAGCGAGTTGGCTGATTTAAAATACTGTTGAAACTCCGTGACTCAAAAACTTTGGCATTAGACTGGGAGAAGAGGTTTAACTGGAAGAGAAGATATGTGGGTTAGAGTAGACTCTCAAATGATTTTTCAGAAAAATAGAAATCATATGAGTTATATGGCACAAGACCATGGCCACCTTACAGCTTACCAAACACAGCTCCATACATTTTATAGCTGCTGTGCTTGTTGTCACAGTTCAACCCCATTCACTTGAAGATGACTGAGCTGCTCTTAGGCCTTGTGATATCACTGGGTTTGCTCACTGGAGTGCCGCAGCCTCCTCAAACAGCTGATCAGCAGGGGTCTTGGGTGTCCGATCCCCACTGATCACATACTGATGATCTATCATCAGTATAAAACAGTCAGAAAACCCCTTTAAATTACCTTATGAATATTTTCATGAGATGAAATGAACCATAATTATCCTAATGGCAAAACCTCTTTAACCTATTTCATATCCTGCTGTGTAAAAAAAGCAGCATAGCATAAAACAGATTCCTTTGCCACATTTCTTTATGAAAGACAGATGGAAAACAATGGAATATAATTCTGCCACATTATTTTATGGCAAAAACAGATGTGAATGTCTTGCATGTCATCAATTGTTTTAAACACTTTTTACGCCTTGACCAACCCGGGGGTATGGCTTACCAGAAAGGGTACGGTTTCGTAGACAATGGGAATGGATTAAATGCACAACATTTTTTGGTGTAAAGTTCTAACGTCTAAAGACGTTCCAGATTTATCATCCAGCATCAGCTGCTGTGATAAATCTGGTCTAGTTTTACACTGTCTAGTCTAAGGTCACACTCTCTTACTATTAAAGGAGTTGGCCAGTTTATATTACTAGTTGCACATTTAAGAATAAGAATAATTCATGTTTACACGCAAATCCCCTGACTTGTGTGCCGGAGATGCACTGGGAACATGGCCGCTGATGGAGGATTCTGTCTATCAGCAGCCTCCATTCACTTACACTGGGGGCTGACAGGGAAACTAGCACATGCTCAGTTCCTCCCCAGTGGTGGAGGATGGATGGAGCCTGGTGGTGCACGGAATCCTCCATCAGTGGCCATGTTCTCAGCACCAGCACGCAAGTCAGGGGACCTGCATAAAAACATGAATAATTCATATTAAACTATCAAAGATCAGTGCCGATCTGATATTGATGACCTATCCTGAAGATAGGTCATCAATAAATATAACTTGGAGAACCCCCTTTAATATAAACTGGCTAACTCTTTTAATACAATATTAGTAAATCTGTCCCGCTCTGTTTGCTATTCGAGCCGTTTTATAGTTTCTAGATCTCTATTGTTCATATACATCCAGATACAAACATAAATACATTATGAACATAAAAAATTGTATTACAGACCAGGAAATTATAATGAGAAAATCTTCTTAAAGGATGGGGTCCTGCTTTTGCAATTGTACAAAAGACTGTCTCTCACTTGGAAAGACCCAGCATATTTATGCATTACACAGACAGTCCCGGTTTAAATGGGAACGGCAGCACGTAATGCTTCATTTACAGTCACACTGCAGGGGAATCGGACGCCTCCTGCACTAGAATTCATGTGAAGTATCTTTTATAAAAAGATGATTCTTGATTAAACACTTTAAGAAATGTGATGTTGTTTAAACTGCATGTATAGGATTAATGCAGCATAAAATATAACAAAATGATATGGGGGTCATGAGATTTATACAATCCATTAGGTCTGCCGATACTGGTATTCCTTCTGATGGACAGCAGGCTTTGGTGCCATTGACCTATATACATATAATTCAGAAGTCTGTGCTTTCCTCAATGTAAAAAGAACAGATGAGGAATAGCACTGCTTGCTGTGAATCTATCATGTAGAATGCAGAAATGCTTTGACACAGAGACGCCAACGTAATTATTATGTATAACACCTATTTGTGTATTTCAATGCAGGCCAAATCCTGTTCTTCAGTAATTCATTTTTTAATTACTTGGCCATGAATGAAGCTTTACCTCTGTGACAACATGAAACAAACATGGCTATATGCCAAGATGATTTGTATTTGGAGATAATCTCATTAATTTTGCTTGTAGCTCAGTTCATACTGATATTTGACATGAACACACTAAACATTGCAACACAAAAGAGGGACGGGGTGTAGAATAATTAGTCTTTTTGTGGTTAACAGTCTATTAATAAAATGCTATGTTAGGATGCTGCACGCTGCGCGCAGTTCAGTAAAATGGAAGCATTCAGTCTGTGTACCCTGTCAAAACCTTTTTTAAATTTTTTTTTAAAGAAAACAGATTTTCTTGTCAATTAAAATAAAGTGACAAGGGGCATACTGATTAGCGTCTGATTGATTGTTCTGAGATTTCCTGCTGTGATGGAGATGGAGAGAGCTGCATCATTCAGTGTTTGGGTACAGAACTGTTCACATGAGTGCTACAGAGAGCTATGGAATGAAATTCTGGTAAACTGATAAGTTTACTTTGGGCTGAGAGTTGTGTCCATGCAACATACTTGTTGTGTGGACATTGTGTTGTCTTTATGATCCCCTTATTAACAGATATGGAACTTTCAAGAATTAAAGGGGTTGGCCACTTTGTTAGCACTTATTAAAATTATAAAGAGAGTAGGGAGACAATACACTTCCTAATACATCTTCTTAAGCAGATCTGCCTGGTTTTCCTGCTATTGGCAGCCACACCCCCTCCTGTACTGCTCTCACAGCTGCTTGTCTTGTCCATCCCTGCACATGCACTAGTCCATGGCTGAAGGAGTGTGCTGCTCTCTGGGTCCTAGAGGCACTCTGCTTGTGTCACAGGTTCTTTTCTTCTATGACTGGCACTTCTGACTATACAGGGCTGGCTGGGGCTTAGCAGGGACACTTGTTAAAAGCTGAAATGGCTGATCTGACTTCAGGCTCTGCCCTCCTTGCTTCTCCTGTACTGAGAGGATCCTGCCAACATGTGAGGATGTAGCAGAGCTAGGGAAGCGCTGTGAACCACAACCTGTGAGCAATCCTAGTGTCTGTCCTGTTTATGGCCCCTCTGCAATGTGATATCAGCAGTCACATCTATAAATGTGTGTCCTCTCCTTCCTACATCACAGTATTATATAATGATACAGTATATGACTTTCCCACCACTGTATACTGTATATAGTGATATGTGACCCACTGTATACTGTAATATGTGACCCCCAGACTAGATATAGAGATCCGTGACCTCATCTACACTGTATACAGTGATGTGACCCCCACCACCACAGTACACTGTATATATAGATGTGTAACCCCCTGCACTGGAAGTTCACATTATTATTATACACAGTGTACAGGTAAGGGGGTGTCGGATATCTATATATACAGTGTACAGGTAGGACACATACAACTATATACTGTTTATCAGGTACCCTTGTACACAGTAATGTGTGACCCCCAACACTGCATATAGAAAACCGTGACCCCCCTGTACACTGTATCTACTGATGTGTGACGCCCACCACTGTATATAGAGATCCGTGACCCCCTGTACACTGTATATAGTGATGTGTGACCCCCACCACTGTATATAGAGATCCGTGACCCCCTGTACGCTGTATATAGTGATGTGTGACCCCCACCACTGCATATAGAGATCCATGACCCCCTGTACACTGTATACAGTGATATGTGACCCCCCACCACCACCACCACTGCATATAGAGACAGCTCAGAACTGCCTTAAATTTCTGGCTTTGAGTCAGAACACTGGTGAAAATGAACATAAATTTGTTGGGGCGACTGGTCACGCCCCTCCCTGCCATTTTCATCCCCTCCCCCCCCCTTTTTTTTTAAGGCACAGTTAAAAAGTTACAAACACATAGTTTGCAACTTTTTAACGCCAGTTTTCAGAAACAAAATGAAATGATAAATCTCTCCTTCTATTCATTCTGTTCATGGCTTACATCCAATGGTACAACTAGAAATGACTATGCCCTACAGGGGCACTCTCCCTCCCCCCAGTAACATATGTAAGATACATTAGCATCATATTCCTTTGTGCTGCTGGGACTGGGGTATACTTCCTATTACTATGTCTGTACAGCAGTTATTCACTAATAACGGAGTTATTGATATTATCTAAGGGGCTCTTGTCTCTATGGGAACACAGGTGGGCGGGGAGGTCATGTGACTGCTCCTATGAACACACTTGCTGCAATGCATGCTGGGATTTTTACTTTCACTTTGCAGCTGCTCCTCCCACACAGCCTGTCTGAGGAAGCTCCTCCAGGGAAGTGTGTCATGGTGAACAGGTTAGATAAATGACATACAGCCAGTACATGTCACCTGATACAAATACTTCATGGTGTTGGTTATTGTCTGGGGCACTTTGAATTTTTGATACTTAGGGTGGCCAACCCCTTTAAGCTTGCTTTTTTTTTTTTTTTTTAAAGCAAAGTTTTTTTTTAGTACTCGGTAATTTTCCACTGTCTTTTTCCTAAGTTATGTGATTCTTATCCAATTTTATCTAATCTTCTCATTTATATATTTCTTACTCTGGACTTTTAATAAAGTTTTGAATGTCATTTACTACATTTGCAAATTAGATGCCACATCTGATCTTATTAGATATTAATATAAATCACTTACATCACGTCACTCTGATGGCATGCTGATTGTAAAATATAATATATAGAAGAATTAGGAGACAGCTTTGCTATGTTACAGGGATGCTTGTAACCCTCTTATGAGCATCACCAACACTGACTTTATAATAAAATATTAAAAGCTTACGGTATATTGGGGATTTTTTCTATACAGTATTTGTTTTTGTAAAAATGCATTTCATTTTTTTTTTATTTCTACCGTATATACTTTTTAAAATCTTATATTGAAACGTTAGTAGACATGCAGTATTGTTAACTGAGGATCATTCTTTATAATATCAGTTTTTAGAGAATTTTTTTTAAATTCTCTGTAAAGGGTATATTAGACATGTAGATTTTCTGCCCGATAATTGATAACTGATTATCTGGCAGTCTAATACTGCCTCCGATTGCAAACGCTCGTTCATTGGGCAATTCAGATCTTGTAGCATGCTGAAAGATCTGGATTTACCGGTGGCAGGCTATGTAATCACGACCTGCGTTGGCACACCGCTGTCCTGCATGGGGACGAGTGATGGCATAACGATGGCTCCTCCCCATGCTGCGGAGGACATTGCTGCATATAATAGCAGTGGTGTCCTCTGCTAGCCCTCTGGTGACTGCTGGGAGGGAACACTTTCCTCCCGACAATCACTTGCAGCATCAGAGTGTCTAATACACCCCTAACACTTTGGGTCCAATGGGGTTGTCCACCTTTTGCCTATTAAAGTAGATTGCATACAATAGAGTAACTGGGTCCATTATTCCAGTTAGACAATAAAGCAATATGTTTGCACTGCAGTGGCAGAGGTAGGTTGGAGATAAGACAAAGAAATTGATAATAAAGAAAGTGAGAACATCATTTGTACATGGAGCTTCCCCTGAGAACCCTATTATGTAAAAACAGCACCCACCCTGAGAAGGGAAACCGCATACACAAACCTACTTCCTTATAACAATTCTTCTAAGATACCCACCTCAACAGCAGTAAGTTGCTGTATTAAGAGCATGGCCATCATTGCCCTTTCATTAACTGGATGATGGAAATAATAGTTATCTTCTATTTTAAGATTGTCATGGTTTGTTGTTCACTGCTTGTGCTTTTTATCCCTATTTGGTTCCTTCCTTTTTTGCACTGTGACATAGTTTAGGGATTTTAGGCTAGTACAGTTCAATGATATGTTTTCTTCTGTATGCACTAGATTGCTGGGGATGGGACACTGATCTAGGGATTTATTCTGTTTTCCTCTAATATGTGGTTAATGCAACCATCTCAATAAGGTTTTTTGCCTTCCTCTGGATCCATACTGTAGGATTTTAGGATGGATAAAATGGACCTAGTCTATAAACTTTATAGAATATGCGTTTAAAAGATTCTTCCATGAGTTTTTAACTGATGACCTATCCTCTGGATACATCATCAGTATCTGACTGGAGGGGGTCCGACACCTGGGACCCCTGCAGTTCAGTTGTTGCCTTCTTGCAGCTCAGCCTAGACCATGTGATCTCACGTTCAGCTCCACTGAAGTGAATGGGGCTGAGCTGCAATACCAAGCAAAGCCACAATGTATGGTGCTGTGCTTGATAAGCTGAGATAAGGCCGCTGCGCTACTGCACGTGCTGGTGCATCCTCAAACAACTGATCAGCAGGGGTTTCAGGATGGGATACTGATGACCTATTCCAGAAAACCCCTTTAAGCATGTTTTCGATCACTAAACGGACTTCACTAGTTCAGTGACAACCAGGTTGCATCTACGATCAAGGATTTATACAGATATATGATATTTGTAATGATGAAAATATCCATCCAATTCTTGCAACCTATTGATTGTTAAATAGCGGTTTTATACATAACGCAGCTTTGGAATTTGGTCTGTAATGAACATTACATTAGATAACACATGTTCTAGACAAACAAAACATTCCCTGGGAAGAATGAATTAGCATATATTACAGTAGGAAGCACAAAGGAAAATTAAATATAAATGAACATTTACCCTGGATTTGGAATCGCCCATTCCTATTTCAATGTCTTTCTGTAGTTTTCTTGTTCTACACTTCAGCAAGTTGACAATCCTCATAATAAGATAGACAAATGATTTAGGGCTTGGAACAATGCTGAATGGAGGAGGGAGGGTTTTTCCTTCATCAAAATATGATAGCCATAACTTCGATCGGGCAAATTTCCATTCTACATCACTGTCATCCTAAATGTATAAGAGACACCAAATTTACTTCTCATATCCATTACATGGGCTCAAGTGACTCAATTTACAATGGAAGAAACAATCATCATTGCTAGTTTGCTGTTCTCTGTTCTCTCTTGAAGAGAAATGTGTATGTGCTGCTTCGTCTCAGGTAACTTATATTCTTCCAGTGGAAATGTGAAGTGTGGTCCGCATTTCTCTTTTTGTAATTTTGCATTTCAAAATAGATACACCATCAACAAAACCATAGTATTTGCACACAGTGTGCACCTTGAGTTTAGTAAATTGGCGCAGATTTCTACCTTACCAGAAGAGTATGATATGAGTTTCAACATACAATGCATAAGGTTGATTTTGTGTGTAGAATTGTTCTTTCATAAAAAATATATGTTTTTTGAATAAGGTACCAGAACTATTGAAATACTTCCACAAGCAGAGCAGCAGCAGAGAGCAAAGGATTATGTAATTCTGCATAATTGTCTAAAGCCCACAATCCGGGAAGATATAAGTGAGGGACATGAAGATGTGGAGTCACTGTGGGTAGAAATAAACGGAGCCAAAAACAATAATAAAATACTAATAGGAGTTTATTATAAACCACCTAATATATCAGAGGCCACAGAAAATCAATTTCTAAATGAAATAGACGAAGCGGCAAATCAGAATGAGGTTGTTATTATGGGGGACTTCAACTACCCAGATATAGACTGGGAAACTGAAACCTGTATATCTCATAAAGGAAACAGGTTCTTGACAATAACCAAAGACAATTACCTTTCCCAACTGGTTCAGGACCCGACTAGAGGGACGGCCATACTGGACTTAGTATTAACCAATAGACCTGACAGAACAACAGATGTGCAGGTGGGGGACACCTGGGTAACAGTGACCATAAAATAATAACCTTTAAATTGTCATTAAAAAAAAGCATTTCTTCAGGGAGGAACAAAAATACCAAACTTCAAAAATGCTAAATTTAGCCATCTAAGAGAGGCCATAGGTCTAACTAACTGGGACAAAATCCTCAAAAATAAAAATACAGCCACAAAATGGGATATTTTTAAAAGCATCCTAATATCTAATTGTGAGAGGTACATACCGTATAGGAAAAAAATGATAAGAAACAAGAAAAAACCAATGTGGATAAATAGAACTGTAAAAAAAGCAATAAATAACAAAAAGAAAGCATTTAAATCACTAAAACAGGAGGACAGCGAGGAAGCATTGAAAAACTATAAGGAAAAAAATAGAATTTGTAAAAGACAAATGAAAGCAGCTAAACTAGAGACTGAAAGACTAATTGCTAAAGAGAGTAAAACTAACCCTAAAATGTTCTTCAATTATATAAATACTAAAAAGTATAAATCTGAAGGTGTCGGCCCCTTACAGAGTAGTGAGGGGGGAGTAGCAGAGAGCGATGAGGAGAAAGCAAAACTCTTAAATATTTTTTTCTCCACTGTATTCACTGAGGAAAATAAACTGTCAGATGAAATGCAGAATATAAAAGTGAATTCCCCTTTAAAAGTGGCCTGTCTGACCCAGGAAGAAGTACTGGGGCGTTTTAAAAAGATTAAAATAGACAAATCGCCAGGACCGGATGGCATACACCCACGTATCCTAAGAGAATTAAGTAATGTCATTGCCAGACCCTTATACTTGATATTTAAGGACTCTATACTGACAGGGAGTGTTCCACAGGATTGGCGCATAGCAAATGTGGTGCCAATATTCAAAAAGGGTCCAAAAACAGAGCCCGGGAACTATAGGCCGGTAAGTTTAACATCTGTAGTGGGTAAACTGTTTTGAAGGTTTTCTAAGAGATGCTATCTTGGAGTACCTCAATGAAAATAAGCAAATAACTCCATATCAGCATGGCTTCATGAGGGATCGGTCATGTCAAACCAATTTAATCAGTTTCTATGAGGAGGTAAGTTCTAGACTTGACCGCGGGGAATCAATGGATGTCGTATATCTGGACTTCTCCAAAGCATTTGACACGGTACCACATAAAAGGTTAGTATATAAAATGAGAATGCTTGGCCTTGGAGAAAATGTCTGTATGTGGGTAAGTAAATGGCTCAGTGATAGAAAACAGAGGGTGGTTATTAATGGTACATACTCAGATTGGGTCACTGTAACTAGTGGGGTACCACAGGGGTCAGTATTGGGCCCTATTCTCTTCAATATATTTATTAATGATCTTGTAGAAGGCTTGCACAGTAAAATATCAATTTTTGCAGATAACTAAGCTGCAGAAACCAGTGTCAGACAGCTGCTGCCAAGGCCAATAAGATAATGGGTTGCATCAAAAGGGGCATAGATGCCCGTGATGAGAACATAGTCCTGCCACTTTACAAATCACTAGTCAGACCACACATGGAGTACTGTGTACAGTTCTGGGCTCCTGTGAACAAGGCAGACAGAGCAGAGCTGGAGAGGGTTCAGAGGAGGGCAACTAAAGTCATAGCTGGAATGGGTGGACTACAGTACCCAGAAAGATTATCAAAATTAGGGTTATTCACTTTAGAAAAAAGACGACTGAGGGGAGATCTAATAACTATGTATAAATATATCAGGGGTCAGTACAGAGATCTCTCCCATGATCTATTTATCCCAAGGACAGTAACCATGACGAGGGGACATCCTCTGCGCCTGGAGGAAAGAAGGTTTGTTCACAAAAATAGAAGAGGATTCTTTACGGTAAGAGCAGTGAGACTATGGAACTCTCTGCCCGAGGAGGTGGTGATGGTAAGTTCAGTAAAAGAGTTCAAGAGGGGCCTGGATGTATTTCTGGAGGGTAATAATATTACAGGTTATAGTTACTAGATATGGGTTGTTGTTGATCCAGGGAGTAATTCTGATTGCCTGATTGGAGTCGGGAAGGAATTTTTTCCCCTAAAGTGAGGAAAATTGGCTTTTACCGCACAGGGGTTTTTTGCCTTCCTCTGGATCAACTTGTAGGAAAACAGGTCGAACTGGATGGACAGATGTCTTTTTTCGGCCTTATAAACTATGTTACTATGTTACTATGTATATGTAATGTGAAACAACTAAGTAACAACTGTTCAGGTCACTGTAATGGCTGCCATTAGTGTGAGTCACCATGAGAAATCCAGCTTGTATTTGTTAGCGTAGAAACAGCTAAATATAATGAACCCATTCTCACTCCATGTCGTATATATACACTGAGATCAGAAATTAGTTCTCATGGTTTAATCTATACATCCTATGATTACAGTTGTGTCCAAATCCCATGCAAGGTGCTTATGTGGCCCAAAGGCCCTGTGCTGTTCTCCAAGCCTGGGCCTCACTCATTGTTTACTGTCGACCTGTCAAAAGAGTGTCCTCTTGCCTCCATCTTTTCCTCATAACAGAAACTGCAACCGTTTCTGCTTGTGAGCACTGGTTAGGGGTGGCCCAATAGTAAGTTGATGCACAACAGCAAGCCTTTGGAGGATCCTACACCTTGAGGTTCGCTGGACTCCAGCAACTTCAAATACCTGTTTGTTGATTTGTAATGGCACTTTAACAGCTCCTCTCAATCCGATTAATTTGTCTGGCAGAAACCTTCCTTATTATGCCTTTATCTGCACATGTGCCGTCTGTGCTCTGAATCAGCCACAAATGTCTTCTCTTCACAGTAGGATGATCACCTAAGTTTTCATGAATTATCTAATGTTTTCATACTTTTTCCATGGCAATGCACTATTTGACACTTTTCAACATCAGAGAGATCCTTTTTCTTTCCCATATTACTTGAAACCTGTGGCCTGCTTAATAATGTAAAACGTCGCTAAGCAGGTAGACAGAGGGAAGGCATTCATTTGCCAGTCTCTTGCATGCCACCTTCCGACACAAAGTGATCATGGTGTGTTTCAAGCAGTTTTCATGGAAACTGGTGGCCTAACAATGGCCTCTAGGACAAAAGTCTATTAGGCAGAGTCTTATAGGCTGCCAGTTATGTGAAACTGACAGGTATAGTTCTATCTATCTATCTATCTATCTATCTATCTATCTATCTATATACACACATACACAATATATAATAATAAGTTCCTGGTGAAACTACAAAAACCGTGAAAAAGGTTTGAAAAAGAAATGATAAATAACGAACCAATAAATCCATATTGACCCAAGCTATGAAATTAACATGTTATTTAACAAGCATAAGCATCTTCTTGTATATATACACTGTTAATATTAAACTGTATGGTTTTTAAATATACAAGAATATTAAAGTAAAGTGGGAAAAGCAGAATAGTACCACCTAGTTGTCATTTTACTTCCAATAGGAATACCAGAAGAACAGCAAAATGCAGCTTTATAGGAAAACATGCTCTAAATATTGTTATTTTATGTATCTAGTATTTACTTAAAGGGGTTCTCTGGGAATTAAGAAAATTAAAATACTTAAATATTCCTTTATTATAAATATATTCCCAAATACTGTTCATTGGTTATAATGGCTTGTTTTGTCTAGGTAGCAATTATCAAGAGAAATAAAATGGCCGCCATCCTATTAGTACATACAAAACCTGTCCTAATCACACGGCAGGATAAGTTACTTCAGAACACTGAGGTAAAGAGCTGCCTCAGCATCCCTTCCTACTTGTCAGGAAATATGGTCCTGAATACACTTTAATATGATCATCAGCTGAATCTCTATAGGAATGGAGTTCATGAGGAGACATGAAGTACAAAGAGGACGGACAGAGGTAGAAGCCAATTTTCCCCACTTTAGGGAAAAAAATTCCTTCCCGACTCCAATCAGGCAATCAGAGTAACTCCCTGGATCAACGACCCATCTCTAGTAACTATAACCTGTAATATTGTTACACTCCAGAAATACATCCAGGTCCCTCTTGAACTCTTTTAGTGAACTTACCATCACCACCTCCTCAGGCAGAGAGTTCCATAGTCTCACTGCTCCTACCACAAAGAATCCTCTTCTATGTTTGTGTACAAACCTTCTTTCCTCCAGATGCAGAGGATGTCCCCTTGTCACAGTCACAGTCCTGGGGATAAATAGATCATGGGAGAGATCTCTGTACTGACCCCTGATATATTTATACATAGTTATTAGATCTCCCCTCAGTCGTCTTTTTTCTAAAGTGCATAACCCTAATTTTGATAATCTTTCTGGGTACTGTAGTCCACCTATTCCAGTTATTACTTTAGTTGCCCTATTTTTATTACTTTAGTTGACCACACTCCATGTGTGGTCTGACTAGTGATTTGTAAAGTGGCAGGACTATGTTCTCATCATTGGCATCTATGCCTCTTTTGATGCAACCCATTATCTTATTGGCCTTGGCAGCAGCTGTCTGACACTGGTTTCTGCAGGTTAGTTTGCTGTTCACTAAAATTCCTAGGTCCTTTTCCATGTCAGTGTTACCCAGTGCTTTACCATTTAGTATGTACTGGTGACTTGCATTATTCCTTCCCATATGCATAACCTTACAATTGTCAGTGTTAAACCTCATCTGCCACTTCTCTGCCCAAGCCTCCAGTCTATCCAGATCCATCTTTAGCAGTATACTGTCCTCTTCTGTGTTAATTACTTTACACAGTTTAGTGTCATCTGCAAAAATTGATATTTTACTGTGCAAGCCTTCTACAAGATCATTGATAAATATATTGAAGAGAATAGGGCCCAATACTGACCCCTGTGGTACCCCTCTAGTGACAGTGACCCAATCTGAGTATGTACCATTAATAACCACCCTCTGTTTTCTATCACTGAGCCAGTTACTTACCCACATACAGACATTTTCTCCCAGTCCAAGCATTCTCATTTTATATACTAACCTTTTATGTGGTACAGTGTCAAATGCTTTGGAGAAGTCCAGATAAACGACATCCATTGATTCACCGCGGTCAAGTCTAGAACTTACCTCCTCATAGAAACTGATTAAGTTAGTTTGACATGACCGATCCCTCATGAAGCCATGCTGATATGGAGTTATTTGCTTATTTTTATTGAGGTACTCCAAGATAGCATCTCTTAGAAAACCTTCAAACAGTTTACCCACGACAGATGTTAAACTTACCGGCCGCTGGCTCGGCTAAACTTACCGACCGCTGGCTCGGCTACTTACGTCGGCTCCATAGAAATGAATGGGAGCGCACCGCGCATGCACGGCCCGGCTCCCGTTCTTTTCTATGAGCGCAGCGGGGAGCTGCACCTGGTGGTGGCCGGACCTCCGGAAACCCGGGGTCCTCCAGGCACAGCTCTCCCCGCTTCGTTCTGGATATAGGTGCGGGTCCCAGTTTTGTGAGTAGCATATATATATATATATATATATATATATATATATATATATATATATATAATTTATTTTTTATTATCTTTAGGTACTGTAATATATCCGTCACTACTTGGTAGGACTGACCCTTTAATTGCTACATTTTAATTCATAGGCTATTTTCTCAATGTTTTCATGGTTTTCTTTAGTAGAGAAAACCATGGTACACAATTTTCTACAAATGCAGTTCAGTACTCACCACACAATGTCCTATTATGTATCTGTCAGCCTCGTTTATTCTGATAGCAGAAAACATTTCAAGTGAAATAAATTTATCATGTCCTATCTAAAAAGACTTTCCCAGCTGACACAAATATAACTCAGATATTTGTTCTTTTTCCTGCCTTTAAAGCAACATTAGTGCTATGCCTGTGAAATGCATTTTGTAAGGAACAAATTGAGTTTCTATAGCCAGAGCTTTTTCCATTCAATTATAAAATGCTGAGAGGAATTTTTGGATTCTATTATTTGGTTATTTTTTATGTTGCATTTCAGTTTCACTCCCTAGAATTATGCTCATATCCGTGAATCAATAGCATTTTATTATCGACAATTAACCAACCTGAAAAAGCACTTAACGTTAGAAAACTACTTTCCTGTAACATGGTTTCAGGCAAATAATGGGTCCAAATTGGGTCTCAAACCTACACAATGGCAGAATGCAATGAAAAATCGTTTCACATTTTAAAAAGATGTGTCATTGGTTTTTATACCTCTTATTGAGAGACTACGCATAATGCAAAAATTCTTGTGCTTCATGCTAATGAGAGTCTGGAGTACACTAGATTAAAAGATGTTGTAATATGTATGCCAAAATAAAAACAAGATACTTTAAAGGCAAATTATAAATGATGATCATAGATATACTACATGAGTCATGGAAAACAAAAAGTGTGTCAGAGACCATGAAACTCTTAAAACAAAACTTTTAATAATTCCAAATTAAATCTATTATAGAATATCTTAAACCCCAATTCAAAGTATAAATCCAAATATGAAGGTAGGGTAGTGGAAAGGGTATATAGTTAGGGAGGGAGAGTCTGTCCCAAGACAGTCCCAGACTAACCCTCAGCCCAGAGACGTAACCAAATGGTGGATGAGCTCTGTCCACATTACCTATCCTTAATCAACCCTACTATACCTTAGGCCATCCCAAAGCATCCCCCCCCCACTGGGTTATTCAGGGGATGAAAAGATGATGGTTATACGGTAATGATAATTAGAAATATAAATCTCAATGGATTCAATAACTATACAATAAATCCCCAGAAAACAAAATAGCAAGTAAAGGTGGATATAGAAATAACTATGACACGTGTGGGTATAGTTACCCAATAATCATTATAGGAAAAAGTCAAGACTGATTCTAGCAAACATAACAGCAATGGCCAAAATTAAACTAACTTGTCCATGCAGTTCCGGACAAGTTAGGTATACAGCACGGTCCAAAGGTCACAGTGATAGGAGCGGAGCATAGAAGAAAGCGTATCAGGAGTGGTCACGTGGAGTGCATCCAGTTGATACATGGCCAATCCCGATGACAGAATTCAATGACAAGGCAATGTTAAGGGCAGGAAACAGGAAATAAGTCACAGTTATAGTAGTATACGGCGCTATACGACGTGCATGCGCTCCTTCAGTCATGTGACCAAATGTAGTGATGTAATCACTTACTTCCTGGCTCTGCGTTCCAACTCCATAGGTAGGAAGAGCAAAAGACTGGAAAGTATAGACAAAATAAATGAAATAAAAAACACTATATATAAATATATTTTGGGCCCCTTGTCCCCCCTCACAGTACCCTCCTCTGCATTTGCCCTGAGTGCCACTGTTGCTACCACTGCCCCTACCGCCACCACCCTGTTTAAAAGTGCCACTTCTATTACTGCCACTAACACTGACACTGCTATGCATGGGGTCCCCAGCCTCCGCTTGAACCTCTTCCACATGGCAGTTCAAATACTCAAGCTGATGCTTTTCATACAAGTCATCAACAGGGAAACTATGTTGGGTATCTTCCACAGCAAATGGGGTTTTGTTGCCTCTTCTTAGGATAAAAGAAGGCATCCCATTAGAAGGGGACAGTGAAGACTGAGATGATGCAACTAAAATGCTTATTTGGGGCTGCAAAGAGGAGGAATGCTGTGACCCCTGGTATCAGACTCAGAGGAGACCTCAACATAATACTGTTATGACTAAGAGAAGGAATAAGCCATCCAGTCCACAATGTCATTCTCTTTGTCTTTAATAATCGGATGCGAGGGAGAACTGTGGCCTGCTGCTGCTACAAACTACTTCAAGTGACCATATGGTTGGTGCTCCTACTGCTGTTACTACAGCCACCCACATTTTGTCTCTTGAATGACGAGCTAGGGACTTTTGCTTTCAATTTGCAGAGAGAGGCAAAATTATACGTCCCTCCCATTGTAAAAACACTGCACATTGGTATTGATAATTTACAACTGTAATACAATGCGTGGAATGAAACTTATAAATTCATGCAAAAGAGAAAATGATTGGGACTTCACAGATCTCATGTTCTGGTGCTCAGTGGTAGGGCGATCAACCCAATATAGCGTAGAGAATACCATGGCACTCAATGTAAATGTAAGATTAACAGACTTTTATGTATACATCCAGTTACATTTAACCCTTTGCCGCATTTGGACGTAACTGTACGTCCAAAGTGCAAGTAATTTGCGGCATTTGGACGTGCAGTTACGTCCAAACTGCTTACCGGGACTGTGACACTATAAAGTGTCACAGCCCCGGAGTCTCCGCTCTCCCGGAGAGCAGAGACCTCGGGGAAGCCGGCAAGGGACCAATCAGAGTGGTCCCTTGCCAGCAAGCACTCCGATTGGTTAGTCTTTGCAGACTAACCAATCGGAGCGCTTCAGTACTAAAATGCCGGTTTCAGGCTGCGATCTCCACTCTGGAGATCGCAGCCTGAAACCAGGTAAGTTTTCTGTGCCCCCACACAGCCCCCCTTGTAATGCCCCCCCTTGTAGTGCCCCCTGGTGCCTCCGTTGCCCCCTCCTGCTCTCTGTATTATATGATGGTAACGGCTCAGGATCGGAGCCGCTGCCATCAGCAGAGAGTGTGAGCTGTAATTACAGCTCACACTCTGCTGCTACAGCTGAAATCGGTGCTGGCACCGATTTCAGCTGTTTAACCCCATAGATGCTGCGGTCAGTAGCCGCCCGCAGCATCCATGGGGTTAAGAGGGAGGGAGCTCCCTCTCTCTGCCATCGGGCTGCCGCTGCTGCAATGGCAGTGGCCCGATGGTTACCATGGCAACCAGACGCTTTACAAAAGCGTCCTGGCTGCCATGTACCTAAGGCTGATCAGACCCTCAGGGTCTGATCAGCCTTAGTGTAACACTGAAACAGTGCATTGCAATAGATGACTATTGCAATGCACTGTATAGCCATCAAGCCCACTGGATCTTCAAGATCCAAATGGATCTTGATAAAGTTTAAAAAAATGTAAAAAGTAAAAAAGAAAAGTGTAAAAAAGTGTAAAAAAGTAAAAAAAAAGTTTAAAAAAAGTTAAAGCGCCCTTTTTCCCCAAATGAAGTAAAAAAAAAAGTAAAAAAAAGAAAAAGTACACATATTAGGTACCGCCGCGTCCGTATCGATGGGCTCTATAAAAGCATCACATGGTCCACCCCGCCAGGTGTACGCAAAAATTTTTTTTTCAAAAAAGCTATACCAAAACAGCCATTTTCTGTCACCTTGCCACACAAAAAGTGTAATAGCAGGCAATCAAAAAGGCGTATCTACCCAAAAATGGTACCAATCAAACCGTCATCTCGTCCCGCAAAAAATGAGCCCCTACCTGAGACAATCGCCCAAAAAATAAAAAAGCTACAGCTCTCTGACTATAGAGACACTAAAACATGATTTTTTTTGTTTCAAAAATGATATTATTGTGTAAAACTTAAATAAAAATAAGTATACATGTTAGGTATCGCCACGTCCGTAACAACCTTCTCTACAAAAATATCACATGATCTCTCCCCTCAGGTGAACACCGTAAAAAATAAAAAATAAAAACTGTCTAAAAAAAGCCATTTTTTGTCACATTTCATCACAAAAAATGTAATACCAAGCGATCAAAAAAGCGTATGCCCCCAAAAATAGTACCAATCTAACCGTCATCTCATACCACAAAAAATGAGCCCCTACCTAAGACAATCGCTAAAAAAATAAAAAAACTACAGCTCTCTGACTATGGAGACATTAAAACATGATTTTTTTTTTGTGCTTCAAAAATATTGTGTAAAACTTAAATGAATAAAAAAAAAGTATACATATTAGATATTGCCGCGTCCGTAACGACCTGCTCTATAAAAACATCACACGATCTAACCTGTCAGATGAATGTTGTAAATAACAAAAAATAAAAACAATGCCAAAACTGCTAGTTTTTGTTACCTTGCCTCACAAAAAGTGTAATATAAGGCCCCTTTCACACGAGCGTGTCCGGATTTGGTCCGGATGCGTTCAGGAAAATCCGCACGCATCCGCACCAAATCCGCACGCAATTGCAGTCAGTTTTGACTGCGATTGCGTATGTTCTTTCAGTTTTTTCCGCGCGGGTGCGAAGCGTTTTGATGCGTTTATCACGCGCGTGCGAAAAAACTGAATGTTTACAAACAACATCTCTTAGCAACCATGCGTTAAAACCGCATTGCACCTGCACTTGTGTGCGGATGCAATGCGATTTTCACGCAGACCCATTCACTTCAATGGGGCCAGTTCTGCGTGAAAAACGCAGAATATAGAACATGCTGCGTTTTTCACGCAACGCAGAAGTGATGCGTGAAAAAAAACGCTCATGTGAAAAGCCACATTAAAATGAATGGGTCAGGATTCAGTGCGGGTGCAATGCGTTCGCATCACGCATTGCACCCGCGCGGAAATCTCGCCCGTGTGAAAGAGGCCTAAAGCTACCAAAAATCGTATGTACCCTAAAATAGTACTAACAAAACTGCCAACTTATCCCGTAGTTTCCAAAATTGGGTCAGTTTTTTGGAGTTTCCTACTCTAGGGGTGCATCAAATGTGACATGGCAACTTAAAATTTTTCCAGTGAAATCTGCCCTGCGTTCCTTTCCTTCTGCGCCCTGCCATGTGCCTGTACAGCAGTTTATGATCACAAATGGGGCATTTCTGTAAACTACAGAATCAGGGTAATAATTATTGAGTTTTGTTTGGCAGTTAACCCTTGCTTTATTCTTGGAGTAAAATGATTTAAATGGAAAATCTGCCAAAAAAGTGAAATTTGGAAATTTTGGCTACATTTTTCTTTAATTCTTGTGGAACACCTAAAGGGTTAATACTTAATAACGTTTGTAAAATCAGTTTTGAATACCTTGAGGGGTGTAGTTTCTAAAATGGGCCATTTTTGGGTGGTTTCTATGATGGAAGCCTCACAAAGTGACTTCAGACCTGAACTGGTCCTTAAAAAGTGGGTTTTGGAAAACTAGTCTATAGATACCGTATTGATCTGTAGATTCTAGTTTTATTTGCGCAAACTGCGTACATTTTTTTTGGATAGGTCTGAAAATAATTTTACCTGCATATCTATCTATATTGTCCGTTGAATTTGATACACGGTGCAGTGAGTTGGGAAAAAATTTCATCAGCCTGCTATATACCTCACAGTCTATAGATACCGTATTGATCTGTAGATTCCAGTTTTATTTGCGCAAACTGCGTACATCTTTTTTTGGATAGGTCTGAAAATAATTTTACCTGCATATCTATATTGTCTGTTGAATTTCACTGATCTGTAATACACGGTGCAGTGAGTTGGGAAAAAAAATTTCATCAGCCTGCTATATACCTCACAGTCTATAGATACCGTATTGATCTGTAGATTCCAGTTTTATTTGCGCAAACTGCGTAAATTTTTTTTTTTGGGATAGGTGTGAAAAATAATATTACCTGCGTATCTATATTGTCCGTTGAATTTCACTGATCTGTAATACACGGTGCAGTGAGTTGGGGAAAAAAATTCATCAGCCTGCTATATACCTCACAGTCTATAGATACCGTATTGATCTGTAGATTCCAGTTTTATTTGCGCAAACTGCGTACATCTTTTTTTTTGGGATAGGTGTGAAAAATAATATTACCTGCGTATCTATATTGTCCGTTGAATTTCACTGATCTGTAATACACGGTGTAGTGAGTTGGGCAAAAAATTTCATCAGCCTGCTATATACCTCACAGTCTATAGATACCGTATTGATCTGTAGATTCCAGTTTTATTTGCGCAAACTACGTAATTTTGTTTTTTTGGGATAGGTGTGAAAAATAATTTTACCTGCGTATCTATATTGTCCGTTGAATTTCACTGGTCTGTAATACACGGTGCAGTGAGTTGGGGAAAAAATTTCATCAGCCTGCTATATACCTCACAGTCTGTAGATACCGTATTGAATCTTTACAATTATGATAATATAATACTGCTACTGTGCACATGGAGAACCCCAGGGTCAGGGGGAGAGGGGGAAGAGCTGGGAGAGGTGGAAGAGGTGGTCATGGAGGGAGAGGTGGGAATCGTGGTGGTGCTGTGGTCAGCGGTGATGACCGTGGTGTGCGTGGTGACACAGTGCCGGCTGCTGTGGGTACAGTGGAAACGCGTAAGGTCAGGGTGCCTGGTCAACTCCAGAAGTTGGTAGGGCAGCGTCCTACAACTCTGACAGACCCCAAACAACAACAGGAGGTGGTTCAGTGGATTGCAGAGAGCACGTCCAGCCACGTTTCGTCTGCCCCCTCATCCAGCCAGTCGACTTCTCTGAGCCAGGGTGTCTGTCCTCCAACTCGCCCTCCTTCTCCCCAGCCAGAACCCTCTAGGGGTATGTCCCACGGACAAAATTTATCCATGGAACTCTTCAGCCACCACTTCCCTGATGTGCCAGTGGACGAGCTGCTATGCCCTGATTCTCAGGACCTTTTGCTGTCTCCGGGTTATGAGAGTGGGGAGTTAGCAGTGGCGTCTGAGGAGCTGGTACAAGATGACGACGAGACACTGTTGTCGGAGGTAGTTGTCAGGGACGTCACTGTGGAGTCTGAGGAAGACCTGGGGGATGATGAGGGGACAGATCCTACTTGGGTGGATGAGGCAACTGGAGGCAGTGGTTCAGACTGTGAGACGACATCAGCACCACAAGCTGTTGAGAGAGCCAGAGGGCTGCGACGAGGGAGAAGCCAGGGCCGAGTCACTACTTCCCAAAGTGCTCCTTAGAGGTCACGCTCCAGCCCGTACTATGCGCCACTCCTTAGTTTGGGAGTACTTTAAGGATGATGAGGCCGATCCTCGTTTGGCGGTGTGCAAGCTGTGCCACACGTCAATGAGCAGGGGTTCAAAACGCAACAACCTGACTAGTAGCCTGCGCAAACATTTGGAGAGAAAACACCCCACCAAATGGTTTGCACTTCCGTCAGCTGGTGACGTTGACACAGTTAGTCCAGCAACTGTGTCTCGTCCAAGCCAGAACATTGCAGCCTCCAGCCCCGAAAGGACCCCTCCAGCTCCATCTCCCTCCCTCTCCTCCACTCATGTGTCCCAGTGCGGCGTTCAACTGTCTCTACCGCAGACATTTGAACGCAAGCGCAAGTACGCAGCCACCCACCCCCATGCGCAAGCTCTAAATGTGCACATCGCCAAGCTGATTAGTTTGGAAATGTTGCCGTACAGGCTTGTGGAGACAGAATCCTTCCGCAACCTTATGGAGGCGGCAGCCCCCCGTTACTCTGTCCCCAGCCGACACTATTTTGCCCGATGTGCCGTCCCCGCCCTGCACCGGCATGTGTCTGAGAACATTGCCCACGCTCTCAAAAACGCGGTTTGTGGTAAAGTCCACATGACTATGTTACTATTATGTTACTATGTATTCCTGTAATGTTTCTGGTATTCTTAGAGTGATTTAGTAAGTAATACCTGGCATTTTTGGTGGCATACAGCAATGAAGGGGTTGAAAGAGCATGACATGGATTCTTTACGGTAAGAGCAGTGAGACTATGGAACTCTCTGCCTGAGGAGGTGGTGATGGTAAGTTCACTAAAAGAGTTCAAGAGGGGCCTGGATGTATTTCTGGAGGGTAATAATATTACAGGTTATAGTTACTAGATATGGGTTGTTGTTGATCCAGGGAGTAATTCTGATTGCCTGATTGGAGTCGGGAAGGAATTTTTTCCCCTAAAGTGAGGAAAATTGGCTTCTACTGCACAGGGTTTTTTGGCCTTCCTCTGGATCAACTTGTAGGAAAACAGGTCGAACTGGATGGACAGATGTCTTTTTTTTCGGCCTTATAAACTATGTTACTATGTTACTATGACCACAGATGCGTGGACGAGTACCGGTGGCCAGGGATATTACATCTCCCTCACGGCACATTGGGTCAATCTGGTGGAGGCTGGGTCAGAGACCGATCGTGGGGCTGCACATGTGCTACCCACACCACGAATTGCGGGACGTAGTTCCGTCTGTGTGTCTCCGACACATTATGCCTCCACCTCCTCCACCTCCTCCAAAGTGGCAGTGATGCCCCAATCGTCAAGTCTAATTTCCTTGATGGCCAGCACTTTCAGCACTGCGGTAGGTAAGTGGCAGCAGGCAGTCCTGAAACTGCTGAGCCTGGGGGATAAAAGGCACACGGCTGAAGAGCTCTTACAGGGCATCAGGGGGCAGACCAATGTGTGGCTGGCGCCGCTGAACCTTCAGCCAAGAATGGTGGTCTGCGATAATGGGCGTAACCTGGTGGCGGCTCTGCATCTTGGTGGGCTGACTCACGTGCCATGCATGGCCCACGAGCTCAACTTGGTGGCGGACGCTCACCCCCCGACACCTGTGTCTCGCCATTGTCCACCACAATGGTGACCCACTTAAAAAGGCTGCCTGGAAGAGGCAGTGGTGTGGCCAGAGGGAGAAGCAGGGCCAGAGCTGGTGCATCAGCAGCAACTGTTTCACGTAGTGAAGCTCCCGTGGCGAGGCCTAGATGTTCGCAAGTCTGGAGGTTCTTTAAAGAAAGTGAGGATGACCGACAGACTGTGGTGTGCAACCTGTGCCACACCAGGATCAGCAGGGGTGCCACCACTACTAGCCTAACCACCACCAGCATGCGCAGGCATATGAGTGCTAAACACCCCACTCAATGGAACCAAGGCCGTTCACCACCTCCTGCGGGTCACACCACTGCTCCTTCCCCTGTGTCACTCGCTGCCTCTGCTAGTCAACCCCCTGCCCAGGACCCCGGCATGAGCGCCTCCCACCGGAAAACCACACCTTCGCCTCCACAATCCTCTACAGCGTCCACCAATGTGTCCCAGCGCAGCGTTCAGCTGTCTTTACAGCAGACGCTGGAGCGCAAGAGGAAATACAGTTCCATCCACCCACATGCCCAAGCCCTCAACGTCCACATCTCCAAATTGCTAAGCCTGGAGCTGCTGCCCTATAGGCTGGTATAGAGGCCTTTCGCAATCTCATGGCGGTGGCTGCCCCTCGGTATTCGGTCCCCAGCCGCCACTATTTTTCCCGATGTGCCGTCCCAGCCCTACACCAGCACGTGTCACAGAACATCATCCGTGCCCTGACCAAAGCTGTTTCTGAGAAGGTCCACCTAACCACGGACACGTGGACAAGTGCTGCTGGGCAGGGACACTATATCTCACTGACGGCACATTGGGTTAACTTGGTGGAGGCTGGGACCGAGACTGACCCTGGGGCCGCTCATGTACTGCCCACACCGAGGATTGCGGGGCCTACCTCGGTCACGGTCTCTCAGACGTACTATGCCTCCTCCTCCGTCCCCTCCTCCTTCCCCGAATTACCATCCGTGGGCACGGAGCCTTCAGTCGGTAGCTCTCGGCGCAGCAGCAGTGCCGTGGGTAAGCGCCAGCAGGCGGTGCTCAAACTGCTGAGCTTAGGTGACAAAAGGCACACCGCCCAAGAGCTGTTACAGGGCATCACGGCGCAGACCGATGTGTGGCTGGCACCGCTGAACCTCAAGCCAGGCATGGTTGTGTGTGACAACGGGCGTAACCTGGTGGCGGCTCTGCAACTCGGCAGACTGACATATGTGCCATGCCTGGCCCACGTGTTCAATCTAATAGTTCAGTGGTTCCTCAAGACATACCCCAATCTGTCTGATTTGCTCACCAAGGTGCGCCGCATCTGTGCGCATTTCCACAAGTCGATCACAGATGCTGCCACTCTCGGGGCAGCGCAGCGCCGCTTACAACTGCCCGCTCACCGACTGTTGTGCAACGTGCTCACGAGATTGAATTCAACATTAAACATGTTATCCAGAGTTTACCAGCAGCGCAGAGCGATTGTAGACTGCCAGATGTCAACTTCCACCAGAACTGGTAGTCAGGTCAGTCAGATTCCTCAAGTCTACAATGAGGAGTGGACGTGGATGTCTGATATCTGCCAGGTGTTGAGCAACTTTGAGGAGTCAGCGGCGATGCCGCCATTATCAGCCTCACCATCCCGCTGCTTTGCCTGTTGAAAAACTCACTGCTCAGCATGAAGTCGGATGCTTTGCGCTTGTCACAAGAGACGGTGGAGGAAGATACGTCACTTGATAGCCAGAGCACCCTCCGGTCTGTTTCTCAGCGCGTATCGGAGGAGGGGGATGAGGATGAGGATGAGGAGGAAGAGGAGGAGAATGTCGGCGAGACAGAAGAGGGTACCAGTGCTCAGTTCTTCTTAACTCTTGAGCATGAGTGAGGAGAGGGAATTCTTGCGTGTTGGGACTCTGGCGCACATGGCAGACTTCATGTTAGGCTGCCTATCCCGTGACCCTCGTGTTAGAAGCATTTTTTCAAACACCGATTACTGGGTGTTCACTCTCCTGGACCCATGGTACAAGCAGAACCTTTCCACTCTCATCCCTGCAGAGGAAAGGAGTATGAGAGTGAATAGATATCAACAGGCCCTGGTGCACAAGATGAAACAATCCTTCCCATCTGATGCCGCTAGCGGCAGAGGGCATGGTTCTGTGGGCCAAGTAGCGGGGGAGAGGAGGCGAGCAGGCAGCTTGTCCAGCACTGGCAGGGGAACACTCTCCAAGGCCTTTGCCAGTTTTATGTCACCCCAGCAAGACACTGTCACCTGTCCCCAGTCTAGGCAGAGTAGGGGGGAGCTGTACAGAAAGATGGTGAAGGAGTACCTAGCTGACCATACCAACGTCCGGACCGATCACTCTGCTCCATACAACTACTGGGTTTCAAAGCTGGACACGTGGCCTGAACTGGCGCTGTACGCCTTGGAGGTGCTGGCCTGCCCTGCCGCTAGCGTGCTGTCAGAGCGGGTATTCAGTGCAGCTGGTGGCGTCATCACCGATAAGCGTACACGCCTGTCAACTGACAGCGCTGACAGGCTGACGCTTATTAAAATGAACAAAGCCTGGATTTCACCGGAATTTAAATCTCCTCCAGGGGAAAGCAGCTAAAGATTTACATTACTTATGTATCCGATTCCTCTTCTCTACTCCTCCTACTCCTCCTTGTCGTCTTTGCCTAACGCTGACCAAAAAAACGCCATTTTTTAGAGGTCCAACTGGCACTCTTTTACCACAATTTTTCAGGAGGGCCCCCTACAGGCCCTCTCTTCAAACAATTTTTCCGGAGGTCCACCTACAGGCCCTCTCTCCAAACAATTTTTCCGGAGGTCCACCTACAGGCCCTCTCTCCAAACAATTTTTCCGGAGGGCCACCTACAGGCCCTCTCTCCAAACAATTTTTCCGCAGTGTCAACTACAGACAGTGTAAAACAATGTTTCAGGAGCGTCAAACAGACAGTCCAAAACAATTTTTCAGGATGCGCAAGTACTGACATTTAAAAAAAAAAGATTTTTTTTGCTGAGGGTAGACTTTATGTACTCCGAAAAGAAAAAAAATTTGGAGGCTCAACAAAAGCCATTTCACTGCATTTTCAGTCGGACAAAGTCATTGGTGGTGTAACCGCCATGCTGTGTCAGGCTAAATTTTTGGGTGCTTCACCAGCTACCGCATACTAACTCAGTCACTCTGTTGTCACCGCCGCCATACAGGGCCACAAAAAATGTTTGTGGTTCGCCTGCTCCCGCAGTGTCACTCGCTCACTCTGTTGTCACCACCATAGTGGTTTGCACTATAGCAGCCCAATTCTGCACATTCCACTTTTTATCTCCGAGTGATCTATACTGCACGTCACGTAATAAAATAGGTTCTTTTGCTCTCAGTGATACAAATCCATTTCATAAAATCCTTTCTTTCTCTTTAACCGATCTATACTGAACGTCACTTTTAAAAATACATCTTTTTCCCCCTCTTTCTCTCTCTCCAAACTATTTTTCCGGATAGGGGCCATACACGGTATTAAACTGAGAAGAATACATAGAACACATACCACACTTGATCAATCTAATAGTTGACAACTGTACCGGTTGATGCTAAATTTTTAAGTTGGGGTCCTGCGTCGTCATTCGAACTCCATCCGGCTGTTGTCACCACCACACACGCTAGCCAAGGGGGCACTCCTCTGGCTCTTCCAGCTCAACCTCCTTCCCCCCAGCCTGCCCCCCACCCACAGGCCCTCTCTCCAAACAATTTACCCGGGTAGGGGACGTATTAGATATTGTACAGATTTTTTTTGGTTCTTATTTTAATCGCCTCCTGCGATAGATGGGAATCGAACCCGGGTCAACTGCTTGGGAAGAAGCTATGCTCACCACTTTACCACCAACAGCCACAGCAACTGATAAGAACAGATACTAAACTTGATGTAAACCAACATTTCGACAATCGATAACCCGAAACGGGTCCGCCATCGAGCCCGGCGTTCGGCCACCCTGAGCATTTCACATAGTCTGACCCTGGGGCCGCTCATGTACTTCCCACTTGGAGGATTGCGGGGCCTACCTCGTTCACGGTTTGTCAGAATTACTATGCCACTTTCTCCAACCCCTCCTCCTCCACCTTCGAATTATCATCCGTGCTTCACCTCCTGCTACCTCAGTCTAACTCGGTCACTCTGTTGTCACCGCCATGCTGCGTCAGGCTAAATTTTTGTGTGGCTCACCTGCTACCTCATCTAACTTGGTCACTTGTTGGTGTCACTGCCATTCTGTGTCAGGCTTATGCCTGCATCGTGTGGCTGGGGATAGGAGAGCAGTGCCAGCATGGGCATGGGTGATGGACCTTCGTTGCACCTAGTTGGGTGCTTCCCTATATATTCCCACCATGCCAGCCATGGGTTGTATATTAACTAATAACAGGGAAAACAAAAAAAATATTTTACAGGAGGGTCAACCGCAGACACTCCAAAACAATTTTACATGAGGGAGTGTCTCCCCGTCTGCCATCGTGTTCGGTCAGGCTGTCAGTAGGTACACCACCTCTGTCGTCCGCAGAAGCGGCCACTATGAGGAAGGCCACAGCAAGAACATCCCCTTTTCAATTGAGAGCAAGTGTAGAATTGTAGGAGGATGACACTTTTCTTCCGCAGTGAATTCACCTTCCCCTTTATCATTGCTAGACAACAGTTGGTGAAAAAGTAATTGGCAATGATGAAGAAAATGTAACGGTGCAGTGGACCGTCTGTGACGCAAAACCTATATATTCCCACCATGCCAGCCATGGGTTGTACATTAACTAATAACAGGGAAAAAAAAAATATTTTACAGAAGGGTCAACTACAGACACTCCTAAACAATTTTTTAGGAGGGTCAACTTCGAACACTCCAAAACAAATTTTTGGGAGGCTCGCCGACAGACATTTGACTGCTACCTCAATCTAACTTGGTCACTTGTTGGTGTCACTACGCTGTCACCATGATGTGTCAGGCTTATGCCTGCGTCGTGGGGCGGGGGATAGCACAGCAGTGCCAGCATGAGCAGTGGTGTCACCTGCAGGCGTTGATGGACCTTCGTTGCACCTAGTTGGGTGCTTCCCTAACATGTGATGGGCATGTGCCTCGCCTTTCTTGGTCTGGGTTAGCACAATTGCCATGAGGGTAACCACCAGGCTGTTGCCTGAGAATTTGGGGTAATGGTGGGATTAGGCAGCCTCAGAGGCATCCATGCATGCTGCCCCTGCTGTTTCCTGTCCATTTCCGTGGTGTTTCCATCATTTTCTGATGTTTCCAGGTTTTCACCCAGCCTTCCCTAGGCAGAGCCTTGGTCCCCTGCAAAAATGCTCGAGTTTCCCATTGACTTCAATGGGGTTCGTTACTCGAAACGAGCACCCGAGCATCGGTAAAAGTTCGACTCGAATAACGAGCACCCGAGCATTTTAGTGCTCGCTCATCTCTAGTATTTAACTTATAAGCATGTATAATTGTTAGTCTTTACAGTCATACTAGCGTTATGAATCAGGAAGTTGATAATTAGTATTGCTATGATTCCTATGTAGATACAGTAGGTAAGTGACTCAGTGAAACGAACAGTAGAGCAGATTAAAAGCCAGAATTTATATAGTAAGATGAATACAGGGGGAGATTTATCAAACTAGTGTAAAATAGAACTGTCTTAGTTGCCCATAGCAACCAATCAATCAGATTCCATCTTTCATTTTCCAAAGGAACTGTCAAAGATGAAAGGTGGAAATTGATTGGTTGCTCCCCCTTAGTTTAAAAAAAATAGAATGATCATCAATAAGCAAGGCTTGAAACTGCAATTTATGTAGACCTCCTGTTTCTGTTTAATTCTGGCAATTCACTTTAAATCGGATGATTACATTAATAACTCTATACAGATACAATAAACTCAGTTAAACTCACAGGTTAAAACATAGTTTACCATAATTAAACAGATCCTAATTTCTTAGAATATATATGTATTATATTAATTTTTATTTCAATACTTTGTCCTGTACCCTGACAAAAATAGACCTGGGATGCCATGGGAAATGTGCTCTCCTTAAAAGCTTTTGACATCTTACTTATAAATAAAATAAAAGCAGTATTGAAGCCATCATTTACGTCTCAGTGATTGAATACAGCAGGACCAAGATTTGAAGTCATTCTTTTTAAAATACAGCAATAACTATGGAAAATTGCACATTCAGTTAGAAAACACAAGCAACTGAGAATAGCATTACCTCAATTTCTTGATATGAGCTGTTAATCATGGCAATCAGCATGTTCAGAAGGACCACCACCATTGTCACATTGTAGATACCGTAAAGAACATAGCCAATGTTCTCTATAAACTTATGGTCGTATTTCAGAACTACAGATGTTACTTCAGACAAGCCAAATATGGACCAGAACAGTGTTTTAAAGCTCTCCTCAACACTTAGAAGACAAGAAAATGACAATTAATGTTATATAGAACTTTGCTTACATTCTCGAGATTTTTTTGGTAGTTAAGGTTTTATGGATGGGTAAAACATTATGAAAGTTAGCAATAAAGGAAAATAAAGGCCTTACATGTGGGAATCAACCGGCTCACTGCTTTTACCTTTCAACTTAAAAAAAAATATTAGAGATGAAACTTAACCCCTTCACCCCCGGAGCTTTTTTCGGTTCTGCATTTTCGTTTTGCGCTCCCTGCCTTCAAACAGCCATAACTCTTTTATTTTTCTGTTCACATAGCTGTATGAGGGCTTGTTTTTTGCGGGACAAGTTGTACTTTCCAACGCCACCATTTAATATTGCATACGGTGTAGTGGGAAGCAGGAAAAAAATTCCAAACCGGGTGAAATTGCAAAGAAAACGCTATTCTGCTACAGTTCTACGGGTTTCTTATTTACAGCGTTCGATGTGCATTAAAACTGATCCGTTACTTTCATTCTACTGGTCAGTACGAATCCGGCAATACCTAATATGTATAGTTTTTCCTGCGTTTTCATAGTGATAAAATAATTAGAAAGTTGCCCTTTTTTTTTTTTTTTTTTTCCTTGTCAAATCTTGACCCCTATAACTTTTTGGTATTTATGTGTACAGAGCTGTATGGGGGCTCATTTTTTGCGGGACGATCTGAAGTTTTTATTGATACCATTCTGGGGTGTGTATGACTTTTTGATCACTTTTTATTTAATTTTTTTTTAGAAAAAAAAAGCGACAAAAAACGGCAAATCGCCATTTGGACGCTTTTTTCCGCCACACAATTCGCCGTATTGGAATTTTTTTTATATTTTAAAAGTACGGGCGTTTTCGGTCACGATGATACCCATGATGTCTATATTTATTGTTATTTAGGTATTTATTTTTTACTTATACGGAAAGGGGGGTGATTTGAACTTTTACATCTTTTTTATTTTTTATATATTTTTTAACTTTTTTTTTTAATTTTTTTTACTATTAGAAAGCTCAAATATGGGCTTATATATTGTGGCTTTTTTTTTTCTTTATGAGCAATTCTGGGTTTTATAGACTCAGAAATCCATGAATTGCTCATTTCTTATCCTGGCCTGCCATCTAGTGGCCAGAATAAGAATTGCACTTTGAAAACTGTAATCCTCACCAGCGAGGATTACAGTTTTCATATGATGTACAGACACCCCGATTGGCCACACGGGGTGTCTGTACACCACCCGGAAGCGAACGCTTCCGGGTTTAGACGCAACTAGATGCCGTGATCACGTGTGATCACGGCATCTAGTCAACCCGGAAGACGCCGCCGATGTAGTAGGTAGCGGCAAGTCTTTGCTGTTAGAAACAGCAGAGACTTGCCGGCCATGACGCCCGCCGCACCCGCGAGCGGGCGCCATGTGCCCGCATCGCCCCAGCGCCGTACATGTACGGCGCTGGGGGTGAAGGGGTTAAAGCGTAATTGTTGTTTCAACTTTTAAAAAAAGTCAAAACTATTGCAATATACTTTATTAAAGACATATATGTAATTTTATTTAAAAACTACAAAGTATCCCCTTAAAAACACTCTGAGTGTTGCTAAGGACAGTCTGCCTTCAGCATTCTTCTGAACACTGAATAGACTGTGCGATGCAGAGGAAGGCTTCTCAGGCTGCCTCTAATCTCTTTGCCACTGTAACTGCCACCCTAAACCAACCTATTTTAATAAGGGGTTTACTATCGATTATATTGAATCCCTTCCCTGTACTAAGAGTCTCCACCTACATGTATATAATCTGCTTCCAGCACTAAAGGTTGCAACCTCGTTCCCTTCCCTATGTTCCCAGTGCTAACCAGAAAAATCACTGGAAAGATAGAGAGAAGTGGAATTGCTGTGTTCAGCCCTGACAGCACTGTATGCCTTTGTTTAGTTCTTACTGTATACTGCCAAGCTGTTTTCTATCTTCCCAGCACTTACTAAGTAACTAGGGACAGTGCTTAGAAATAGAGAACAGTGCTGCAGCAAACAGTAAGTGCTAAACACTTCCTATTGAGTTTCTGGTTAGCACTAGGAAGATAAGGAGATGAGTGGGGCTGCAGCCTTTAGCGCTGACAGCAGATGATATAGGCAGGGAATCAATATAAATCATAATAAACCCCTTATTAAAATTAAGTTAGTTACACATAGAATAGGGAGACAGTGATTGATGCACAGAGAGCAGAGGCAGCCTGAGAAGCTGGTCTCTGCATCCTACAGTAAGCTGTATTCAATGCTAAAGGTGGATGCTCAGAGTACTGCTAAGGAGACATTTCAGAGGTGGTTAATCAATAAACTGCTGCAATAATTGTATTAATACTTACACAAATTTCCCTAATAAAGTATATTACAAAAGTTAGTTACATAACTGTCCTTACACATTTTTTAAACAAAGAAGTTGAAAATACAGTTACACTTTAATAACTAAGTATCGGGTTTTTGACAGTATACTCAAGTATTCTCAGAATAGGTCATCAATATCTAATTGGTGGGGGTCCAACTCTTTAACATAAGCTTGACACACACATTAGATAGATCGCAAAACCATCAATTTTTGACGGATGAGACGACGGTCAAGATATGGGGTTAGCCTGTCTACCCCCCAACTGATCGTTTGCTACCCTGAAAGTGCTGTTACAGTGTATGTCATTTTTTTCCCCTTTTGCCTTAGGGTGCTTTCACACTTAATTTTTTATTTGCAGGTCAGAATCAGATTTTTAGAGAAACTGGATCTGTTCCAAAAATGTATGTTAACGTATATCAATTTTTATGAAATACCTTTTTCAATTTCTACCTACAAACAAGGCAAATCTAGTAAGAAAAAGTGGCGTTTTGAATGGTGCGAAATGTGATTGGTTGAATTTTTGGCCTTTTTTGAAAAATGTGTCAGTGGGAGATATTTTTTTAAACATATGGAAAAAACAAAAGCTATTGTATGCAGTTTATCCGATAATATATAATCTTCCTATTTTCCTGGATGGAATAATCCAGACAACTCTGCCTTCCCATACAGTTAAAAAACAGGAATGCAAACTAAACAAAATGTATGCACTTTTGAAATGTTTTTTCTACAGAAGGTTGTGTGTCCATTAAAAATGTATGTTTTCTACTGTTTCTAAGTAAAACAGATATATTTAATGGAAAATAAAAAACACTTGTGTGAACAAAGATTCACTCACATTTTCATTATAAATGTAGTATGCAAATGGAAACATAAAGAGATCTGAAAGACAACTTAGGGAATAATGTCAAGTTTTATTGGGGAGTCTGCCTGACAGCCATGAGTGCTTTCTTCTCCATTCCAGAGGTAAAGGGGTTTTCCAAGTGTTTTATACTGATGACATCTGGATGGGCCATCAATATGTATTTGGTGGGGGTCTGACTGGGCACCCCTGCCAATCAGTCGTATGAAGAGGCGCAGTGCTTCAGTTAGTGCTGTGGCCTCCTGGCAACTTAATAAGCACAGCACCATTCATTATATAGCGGCGGTGCTTGGTATTGCAGCTTAGCCCCAGTCACTTGAATAACCCTGGGCTGTGCCAAGACCATGTCACCAATGAACGTGGCATTACTGGCCTAGGAAGAGGCTGCAGTACTCAATGGAGTGCTGCGGCCTCTTCAAACAGCTGATCGTCAGGGGGTTGGACCGCCATCCATCAGATACTGATGACCTATCCTCAGTCATTAGTATAAAACACTCGGAAAACACATTTAAAAAAAAATTACTGTATGGTTTATATTTTTATGTTGGTAATTCCAACATGGACAAACTTGTAGATTATCTCCCATTAACAAACAAAATTTTCTTCTTTAGAGTAGCCTTGAGAAGGAGTGGGAGTCACTTTGTTCATCTTATTAATTCATATCTTATTTCTTGAAATGCACATGTACCCATAGTTTGTATTCTACTCATGTGTTTATATAAATAATAGAAAGCAACTTATAAAAAAATAAGCATTACTAAACCAGACATAATATAATACTTACGTTGTGAAAGCAGAATTCACTTTAGCTCCAAGGTAGTAAGAATACAGGATAAACATCCCAATCATGAATGCCAGGAACACCATAATAAAGAGGACCATGAACTTAAAGATGTCCTTCACAGTTCTCCCAAGTGATATTTGTAGAGGCCCAAAACTTTCATTGGCTGGTAGAATGTAGGCTATTCTTGAGAAGCTCAGAACAACAGCTATTGCATATAGGCCTTCCGATATAATCTGTGGATCAGACGGCAGCCATTTATCTCTGGCTGGAAGAAATCAAATACATGGTAAATAACTACAATAAATAATACTGGAGACCAATCTGATCAGTGTCTTAAGAGATGGCTTTAAGAGCAACATCCAATTTCCCTCTTTCTAGTTTACATTCTGGAAATATATGAGATATCTCTTCAGTGAGTGCTGGATTTCTAGCAAAGGATGGAAGATTTATGATGTGCTTGTTTAAATTAAATCCCATCAAAGTCGACTTAGATGTATGATGGTCTTACCAACTGTGATCTACATTCTTCAACCAAGCAGTGTATTCATTCAGAAAACATTTATTACACACAAGAGCATTTCTAAAGGTCACCATACTATAGAGTTAGAATGAACCACTGCACTCCTAACCAGTATATAAACATACAGATCATCTTTATTTGTAGACGACCATTTACCGATTTTCTATATTTGTTTCCATGCCATTTTTTTCCTTTATGATCTTTTGGCAACACTGACTAGCCTTCCTTCCCTTGTGTGTAATAAATGTTTGATGCTTGAAATAATTTTAAATATTTTTATGTATCAAATTAAAGAGAAAAAATCCTCCCCCAAAATGTTTATTCACTCTTATGTCTTCACTGTCACTTGAGGGGAACCTGTAAACAGTCAAACCACTGCCAGAATTAAATTCTGACAGGCTCACGGTTATAAAGAAGTGTCCAGTATCCATATGTGCGTGATAAGACAAAATACTGAGAATTACACCCAGTATACAGGACAAGAGAAGTGGTACTGTGTAGTGTCTATATATACAGAATAAAAGAAGATACCGAGAATTACACCCAGTATACAGAACTAGAGAAGTGGTACGGTGCAGTATCCATATATATACAGAATAAAAGCAGACACTGAGAATTATACCCAGTATACAGGACAGGAGAAGTGGTACTGTGCAGTGTCCATATATACAGAATAAGTGCAGATACTGAGAATTACACCCAGTATACAGGACTAGAGAAGTGGTACTGCACAGTGTTATATATATATATATATATATATATATATATACACACACAAAATAAAAGCAGACACTGAGAATTACACCCAGCATACAGGACCAGAGAAGTGGAACTGTGTACCATCCATATTTACAGAATAAGAGCAGATACTGAGAATTATACCCCGCATACAGGACAAGAGAAATGGTACTGTGCAGTGCCCATATATACAGAATATAAGGAAATACTGAGAATTAGACCTTGCATACAGGGCAAGAGAGTGCAGTGTCTATATACACAGGATAAGATGAGATAAAGAGAATTACACCCCCCAATAAGTACATACATATTTACAGAGCAGATGCTGAGAATTATATCCCACATACAGAACAAGAGAAGTGGCAAGGTGGACTCACATGCTCAGGACTCACACGCACATGCTGAGGTGGACTCACACGCTCATTTCCATCCTTCTATTGCCACTGGCCCTATCTACTGTTAGAAGTTACAGGGAAAGGATATACCACTGAGACACAGTATGAAGAAAACATTACTTTTATATAGGTAAATCATAAGAGACCCCAGACCCCAATTGTCATTTAACATACAATTTGTGCAATTCTAGTGGTTTTGATAGCAATTGAAACTGGATTGAAAACTGGCTGAAGGACCCTCTCCAGAGAGATGTGGTTAATGATTCCTATTCAGAATTGTCCTGGGTTATAGGCTGTGTAGCCCAACATGCAGTGCTGGGTCCCCTATTATGTAACTTATTTATTAGTGATATAGAGGATGGGATTAATAGCACAGTTTCTATTTTTGCAGATGACACCAAGCTATGTACTACTGTGCAGTCTATAGAAGATGTCCATAAACTACAAGCTGACTTGGATACTCTGTTTGGGCATCAACGTGGCAAATGAGGTTCAATGTAGATAAATGTAAAGTTATGCATCTGGGTAGTAATAATCTAGGTGCATCATGTGTCCTAGGGGAAGAAATACTGGGGGAGTCACTTGTAGAGAAGGATTTGGGTGTAGATCATAGATTGAATAACAGCATACAACGTCAATCAGCTTCTTCTAAGGCTAGCAGGATATTGTCATTCATTAAACAAGTCATGGACTCGCGGGACAGGGATGTAATATTATAACTTTCCAAAGCTTTGGTGCAGCCTCATCTGGAATATGCAGTTCAGTTCTGATCACCAGTCCATAGAAAGGATGCCCTGGAGTTAGAAAAGGTACAAAGGAGAGCAACTAAACTGATAAGGGCATGGAGGGTCTTAGTTATGAGGAAAGATTAAAATAATTAAATGTATTTAGTCTTCGGAATACGCATCTAAGGGAGAAAATAATGAACCTATACAAATATATAAATGGGCCATACAAAAATTAGGTGAAAAGCTGTTCTATGTAAAATCCCCGCAAAAGACAAGGGGGCACTGCCTCCGACTGGAGAAGAAAAATTTCTCCTAACTATGTAATACTAGGAGTTGTAGTTCCATAACAATGGTTGCAGTTAATACTGTGAAATCTCTTCAAAGGTTCTATGCAATAAATGTCTCCTACCATTTTTTTCAGCAAAATGAATACACAAAAGCCAAGCAGCAAATATGCATTTATGTGTTCCTAATATCAGTTATTCTGTATTCAAAGAAGCGATCAATGACACTTCTCTTCTTGGACAATAGATTTAGTGGTATTGACCTTGAAGTTTATCTAGCATCATTCATCTACTCCTTGTATATTCTGAATTTTTGAAATGCATGAGGAGCAAAGTTTTTAAATGTCCTTGGCAATCTTTAATTTATGTAAGCTTTTATTTTCCCTTGGTAAATTAAGACAATGTAATTTATTTTATTGCTTTTCTGTTAATAATTTATCTTTGTACACGATATTAATTATAGATGTAGGGCATGTTTTCATTTCACTAGGCAGAAATTATTTTCTTTACTATTATTATAGCAGCATTATACTTCTTCCATTCCATAGTCCCATATGCGGAAGAATTCTGTGTACATAGATATATATCTATCATATGGAGTCCAATGGGACAAGGCACTCTTCAGTTATATTCATATACCAGGGGACAGCAACTTCCAGCACTCCCAACATCTTCCTTTCACTTATATAGGAGTTCTGACAAAAGCCAAGCAAATGCGCATGATGGGAGTTATAGTATTACCTTAGCTGGACTACTGGAGGTTGCTGATCCTTGTCATATACTTATACATATTCCTTAGTATAAAATCTGAGGCATACAGAGGTTCAGAAGAGCCCCTTAGAAGTATTTAGGTATACATTGTATATTATGCATCTATAATATGTCTTTCTAGAAAGCTATCCAGACTCTTTTTAAAATAATATAAAGGAGTTTTCCCAAGAAAAATATTGCTATACAATGAATAGGGCATTTAAATATGAAATATAAGTGCAATATAAATGTAATAAAAATACTGTAAGGTGTACATTATGTTTTCCACTTTGGTCCACTTTCTCCTGCATTCAGTGGTGGACCAAATGTGCTCTGTAACGTCCCTGTTCCCTTCATCCTCTCAGTACTGGCGTAGTGATCTCATAGTAAAGTGACCCAGACACTTTTCATGAATTTGTACCTACTTCTAAATTTATAAATGTATATAGCGTAGCACTTCTTATTAGAGAATCACTGCAGTTGTCTTCAAGTAACTCCCCAAGGAGCACTCTCCAAATCCTATACAGGGGAGTAATGAGTTATAAAGAGCTGAGCACTCCTGAGAGATGCAGATGCTTGAAGGTCACATGTGACAAGCTGCTGCCCGCCACACCGTGGGCCAAATAGCAGTGTCACTACAAAGGGCCAAATTGGATGGTCATAAGATGATACAATAGCTTTGGTTTAACTGGATGAATTAAGGAAACTACAAAGGTTGTCCGTTTTTACATAATGAAATAGATTCTTGCTTGATGAAATGTTTGTCAACTCACATTATTACTTCTACATAATTCTATATCACAATATACTATAATATTAGAGTGGGCTATTCTATACTACCCTGCAGTATGAGGCAAAGAAATAATCTGTACTGTACACATTATTATTATTTCTTATAACAGTTGCAAATACTTGGACTTGAGTCATAACCTAGGCACAGATGAGTAACCTAACTTGCTTCACTCAAGACAATGAAGAATGAAACAGAACAGCAAAGTACACGCATCTGAAGGGTTTGATAGCCTAAAGCACGTATGTTGGAAGTGATGGATGGTTCTCTATCCCAGCATCATTTTTTTCAAAAACAAATGTCACTGTTATATTTTCTTCTTCACTGTCCTTATCTATTCTGATCCATTTATGATGATGTTCAGTCATTCGAATCACTTACATATATCCTTACAGAATACAGCAAACCTATAACCCCCACTTAAAACCACTGATATAGAAAATAAACTGCTCATAAATATGTTTTCACTATTTTTCAGAGCAACTGAACAGTAAATTTTATTGTCTGCCTTCCCAGGTTTGATTGAGATTTCTTCTTGCTATGAAGCAAAATAGTATTTGCCACCTGTATTTTTTTCTTTTTCAAATTTGGGCATCTTAGGCCCCTTTCACACGGGCGAGATTTCCACGCGGGTGCAATGCGTGATGCGAACCCGCACTGAGCGATGTTTTTCACGCATCAGTTCGCCGTTGCGTGAAAATCGCAGCATGTTCTATATTCTGCGTTTTTCACGCAGCCCTGGCCCCATTGAAGTGAATAGGTCTGCGTGAATCACTTGCGTGCGGATGCAATGCGTGATTCACTGATGGTTGCTAAGAGATGTTGTTTGTAAACATTCAGTTTTTTTATCACGCGTGTGAAAAACGGATCAAAACGCATCGCACCTGCGCGGAAAAAAATGAACGAACGTACGCAATCGCAGTCAAAACTGACTACGATTGCGTGCGGATTTTCCAGAACGCACCCTGGACGCATCTGGACTGAATTCGTGATGCTCGTGTGAAAGAGGCCTTGAAGAGGTTTTATGGTCTTTAAAAACTATGCGCTAATGTTTCTTCTGTCTAGCTGATAAATGGGCCTTAAAATAATTTAGTCTAGTAAGCTCAATATGTAGTTTTTTTCATAAAACCACATTTTGTAAGTGAAAATGTGGATTATTTTTTACTTGTAATTTTTTCATTACACTTTGTTGAACTTTTCTTTAAACATTTTTAGTTCCATAAGGGGTCTTGGACATGTGACTGTTTAATCGCTTACATAATACACCACGCTTATTACTTATGTAATGCAGTGTATTATGCCTGTCATGTTACTATTATACTGACAGGCAGGCTAATAGGCAGGCTAATTCATGGCAGACATGGAGGGCATTTTTAAGCCTTCAGCTGTCCTGGTAACCCATAGGCATCCTGCTATCAGGGCACAGGGTGCTGATGGGGCGAGAGAGGGAGCTCCCTTACTTGCAAACCACTTAAATGCCACATTCACTATTGACCATGGCATCTAAGGGGTTAAAGGGCTTCTGTCAGCAGATTTGTACCTATGAAACTGGCTGACCTGTTACATGTGCACTTGGCAGCTAAAGACATCTGTGTTGGTCCCATGTTCATATGTGCCTGCATTGCTGAGAAAAAGGATGTTTTAATATATGTAAATGAGCTTCTAGGAGCAACAGGGATGTTGCCATTATACCTAAAGCCTCAACTTTCTCTACAAGAGCCATGTCATCTGCACTTTATTAACAGGGCCAGGCTATGTAGATGTTTTCACTGCCTGGTCCATTCATTCAAAGGGTACAGGACACAGCAGTTGAAGAGAGAGCAGAGCCTCTAGATGTAAAGGTAATGCCCCTGTTGTTCCTAGAAGCTCATTTGCATATATGAAAACATAATTTTTCTCAGCAATGCAGGCACATACAGATCAGCCAGTTTCATAGGTACAAATCTGCTGACAGATGCCCTTTAAACAATGGGTTTCATAGGTTTCTCTGATCCCAGCCATTGTAAAAAGGAGGCAGGGACGTCTTAAGTGACGTCTGTAAAATGGAATATTGGTGGCCACTAAGGGGTTTAAGGAATTTTCTCTCCAAATACATTTATAATCTATGGTAGAAAATACTGAAAAAAGATTGGCATTCACCACTACATATCTTCTTTATTCCAAAATAACAATTAAAAGTGCCATAGCAGTACAGGATGCCGGGTACATGGAAAGGCGATGGCTGTTTCGCACACCTGCAAGGCCCAGAGGAAGCACAGGTGAACTGCGAAGTGGCAGTTGCCTTTCCTTGTACCCTGTGCCCTGTACTGCTATTGCACTTTTAGTAGTTATTTTGGAATAAAGAAGATTTTTAGTGGTGAGTGCCGCAATCTTTTTTCTTTATTTACTGAGCACTTATACCGCTGGTATGTGCACACGCTCCAGGTCCAGATGAATGTGGTGGGAGCTGGTTGCTGTGCAGATCCTAGATATTACAGTATTGCAGTGACAGTCGATGTCTCTTTGTTTGATATACACAGGATAGCTGATGAATGATCAAGGGAGGCTTCGCTGCTGGGACCTCCACCGATTACTAAAATGAGGGTCCCTAATCTGACCTGTCTGCTTAGTTATGCAGTGATACATCAAATGCAACCATTATCTTAGCAGAACTTTTCTATTCTCCAGAAATGTACAACAGAACATAATGAAGTTTTCAATTACTTTTTTGCCTGGATGCTATGAAATGCAGTATATGATAAATCTTTGTTGTAGTAATACGAACACATTAACTAGTAGGGTAGGATTTTTTAAAGTAGCCTCAAAAAGTGAATACTTTTCCATTTTCGTTCATGAAATCTTTTAGTAAGAGAAAGTGGAAGTTTCTCAAATGACAAACTTAGAAAAGACAAGTGTGAGACACCAGACTTGAAATTTTTTTTAGGGATTACTTTTTCTATATATTTTATGGGAATTTCCATTCAACCTAATGCCCTTTTATTCCTCCCCATTTTAAGTGGATGGTAAATTTCCCCAGTCTTTTCAAATCTGTTGGACAGTAGGGCTTCGGAAATGAGATATCTGACTACAAATTTGTGCATAATCTTTATTTCTTTGGTTTAGCACACATGGTATCCTGCTTGTGATCCAAAGCTAAAGTTCACTAGATCAGAGACTCCTGTGCCCTGTCATCTTATGTCTCTGTTGCCGAATCTTGTTAATGTCACAATGTCTTAGGGTGCAGCCACATATTCAGGTTTCCCGATGCAGCTGTGGAAGCCAAAATCAGGAATGGATTATAAAAGGGGAGAAAGTGTTAAGGACAGATTCTACTTTTCTGAAATCAATCCAAGTTTTGGCTTCTAAAACTGTATCAGGAAACCTGAATGTGTGGTCGTACCCTTATGAGGGCTCCCAGACATATTCCCCACACTACTGAGATAACAAGCATGCTCAATGAGCGAATTAAAGTTGATGGGTGAATGATTATTTGGCCAAGAGCAATACAATGTCTAGAGCCAGCTTAAAAGAAAAGCTGTCTATTGAACAGCCTTAAAGAAACTGAGTAATTTGAAAATGACTCAATTATAAATATAGTAATATACAGATTAACATGCAGAATATTGTAAATGTGTAAAAGCTGAATTTTTAGTCCATGTCCAGAGTTAGACTTTCACACAGGGTAGTTATCTTCTCTCTGTGACCAAATGGCTTCTCATCCTAACACCAGAATTACTGAAAACATCAAAGTGTAAAATGACAGAGTTCAGTATTCACAATGTTTGCCATCAAATTAACCCAGTTGATTTTAAATGCCTTGTGGTAAACAAGAATGTGTTGCTTAAAATTCTTTCTGTTCCCATGGGGCAGCTTGTGTCTCATTACAGTGCTCAGTATAAATTAAGGAAATATCATGACATTTCCAACATGTGTATATCTTCAGCAGATATCAAAGATATCAAAAGCTGGATAATGTCAGAAAACCCACGTATAACCCAAGGATTGTCCCAACATTTACATTTTCATTTCTTCATTGTACTATTAATGCATATCTGTCGGTATCCAGTGCTGACCTGTGTAACAACACTACTGGCTGCACAAGTGGAATTGTAGGTAGGACAGAGAAATTCCCAGTGCCCACTATTCCCATTCCTGGCAACAGAATACAAGACCAATTTAATTTAATTTATTTTTTTACTGCTTGCAGAGGAGAGTTTTATGTTACAGATAACAGAATTGTTATCTACAAGTGGTCCCTCAGGTTACAATATTAATTCATTCCAGGACGACCATTGTGAGATGAAAATATTGTAACTTGAGACCATAATTCCATGGGACATTAGTCATTGGTTCTGGAGCCCTAAAATATAATCTCAAAATAAGAAAAATATTATGATAAAAGACAATTAAGCAGATTAGTGATACACACAGGGTAAGCCCTTACATATAACAGATAGCTGCTGGAAGCTGTAAATTACTTTCCATGCTGAGGAGCTTCTTCTGAGTCCTGTGCATTACACTCATTGGGAAACTTATCATGAGTGGAATTTTTTAAGTCAATTTTGTTCTGAGTCTGTGTTGGTGTAATTTGTGCCAAGTTTATAAAAAGTCGCATGGTGTTTGATAAATTTGACATATCGTTAAACCCAACATTTTTGTCTAGAAATGATAATACAGTTTTTGTTTGCTACTCCCCTACTGGAGTAAGATTGCGCCCTTTTAAGGTTTTCTAAAAAGTCACAGTTAATAAATCTGGCATCCACCTAACACAGCTCACTCATTTCACCACTCCCTTTTGCAAAAGTGCGGCATAAAAACAGAAAAAAAGTCCAATATAGTTACATAGTTAATACGGTTGAAAAAAGAGACATGTCCATCAAGTTCAACCAAGGGAGGGGGTAGGAGTGATGAAGGGGAGGGGGATGGGTAACATACATTTTTTAATATGTGGTGACCTTCTTTTTCTCTAAGAATTTATCTAAGCCTGTTTTGAAGCCCTCAGCTGTCTTTGCTGTGACCAGCTCCTGCGGTAGACTGTTCCACAGATTCACAGTTCTTATAGTAAAGAAGGCTTGTCGCCCCTGGAGTCTGAACCTTTGCTTCTCCAGGCGGAGGCAGTGCCCTCTTGTCTTTTGAGGGGATTTTACCTGGAACAGTTTTTCACCATATTTTTTGTATGGGCCATTTACATACTTATACAGGTTGATCATGTCCCCCCTTATACGTCTCTTCTCAAGACTAAACAAGTTTAACTCCTTCAATCTTTCTTTATAGCTAAGATGCTCTATGCCCCTTATCAGTTTAGTTGCCCGTCTCTGCACCCTTTCCAGCTCCAGGACATCCCTCCTATAAACCGAAGCCCAGAACTGAACGGCATATTCCAGATGAGGCCGTACTAATGCTTTATACAGTGGTAATATGACATCCCTGTCCTGCGAGTCCATGCCTCTTTTAATACATGACAATATCCTGCTGGCCTTAGAAGCAGCCGATTGACATTGCATGCTATTCTGCAGTCTATGGTCTACAAGGACACCCAGATCCTTCTCTATAAGTGACTCTCCCAGTGTTACTCCCCCTAGGACATAGGAGGCATGCAAGTTGTTAGTACCCAGATGCATAACTTTACATTTATCCACATTGAACCTCATCTGCCAAGAGGATGCCCAAACACTCAGTGTGTCCAAGTCAGCTTGTAACTTCTGCACTTCTTCCATAGACTGGATTCTACTACAAATCTTAGTGTCATCTGCAAAAATTGAAACAGTGCTGTTAATTCCTCCCTCTATATCATTAATAAATAAATTAAATAAAAGTGGACCCAGCACTGAACCTTGGGGTGCACCACTTATAACTGGGCACCATTCAGAGTAGTAATCATTCACCACCACTCGCTGAGTACGTTCCTTCAGCCAGTTCTCAATCCAGTTACAGAGTAGATTTTCTAATCCAACCGACCTTAATTTACCCGTCAGACGTCTATGAGGGACCGTGTCAAACGCTTTTGCAAAGTCCAAATACACAATATCCACAGCCGCCCCTCTATCCAGACTTCTACTCACTTCTTCATAAAAACCAATCAGGTTAGTCTGACAGCTTCTGTCCTTAGTAAAACCATGCTGGTTATCACTTATAATACTATTATCCAAAACATATTCCTGTACATAGTCCCTTATTAGACCCTCAAAAAGTTTCCCCACAATGGACGTTAAGCTCACCGGTCTGTAATTCCCCGGGGATGACTTAGAGCCCTTCTTGAAGATGGGCACCACATTTGCTTTACGCCAGTCCCTCGGCACTATGCCAGTCACCAGAGAATCTTTGAATATTATATACAAGGGCAAAGAAATTACTGAACTAAGTTCCTTAAGAACTCTTGGGTGTAACCCATCTGGTCCTGGAGCCTTATTCTCCTTTACTTTGATTAACTTAGCTTTGACCATATCTATATTGAACCAGTTGAGTATATTACATGAAGTATCACCAGCACTTACTCTACCGACAGCAGCTCCCACATGTGCCTGAAATACTATTTTTTGCGGCAAGTGGGCATGGATTATCATTAAACAGGCATGTATTTGTCAGAAACGAACAAAGCTTAAAGGGGTTGTCTCACTTCAGCAAGTGGCATTTATCATGTAGAGGAAGTTACCGTATTTTTCGCCCTATAAGACGCACTGGCCCATAAGACGCATCTAGGTTTTAGAGGAGAACAATAAGAAAAAAATATTTTTCATTCGACCTCAGGTCAGATCACCAGTCAGACCCCCAATGTTAATCAGACCTTAGCTGACAGCCACAATCAGACTCCCAGTGTAAATAAGACCCTAACAAGACCTCAGATCAGAGCCCCAATGTGAATGACCCTCAATCAGACCTCAGATAAGAGACCCATGCCTCTCATCAGCCCCCATATGCTGCTCATCAGTCCCTATTGCCTAATATCAGTCCTCATTGCCTCTCATATTAGCCACCATTGCCTCGTATCAGCCCCCAGTAGCCACTATTGCCTCTCATATTATCCCCCAGGAGCCGCCTTTGCCCCAGGTCAGCCCCCTTTGCCTCAGGTCAGCCCCCCCAGCAGCACCCTTTGCCTCAAATCAGCCCCCCAGCACCCCCCTTTGCCCCAGGTCACCCACAGCAGAACCCTTGCCTCAGGTGAGCCCCCAGCAGCCCCCTTGCCTCAGGTGAGCCCCCAGCAGCCCCCTTGCCTCAGGTCAGCCCCCAGTACCTCATGATTCATAAAATAAAAAAGCCACTTATCTCTCCTGCTCCGGACGACGACGCTCTTCTCCTCCAGCGCGATCCTCTTCTTCCTGCTGTCGGCTGTGCTGTGACAGTACAGAGTCTTCACCGCTTCCTGGTCCTCCAGTGCTAATGAGCGCTTCCATCATTAGCATTCACCCCATAAGACGAAGGGGCATTTTCCCCCCACTTTTGGGGGAAAAAGTGCGTCTTATGGGCGAAAAATACGGTAATACAAGGTACTTACTAATGTATTGTGATTGTCCATATTGCCTCCTTTGCTGGCTGGATTAATTTTTCCAGCAGATTATACACTGCTCGTTTCCAAGGTTACAGACCACCCTCCAATTCATCAGTGGTGGTTGTGCTTTCACACTATAGGAAAAAGCGTCAGCCTCTCTGGTGGCCGGGACCATGGGAGCGCACATAGGCCAGTGCTTTTTCCTATACTGTGTAAGCACGACCACCACTAATGGATTGTATGGTGGTCTGTAACCATGGAAATGAGCAGTATATAATGTGATGGAAAAATGATTCCAGTCAGCAAAGGAAGCAATATGGATAATAACAATACATTAGTAAGTGGCTTGTATTAACTTCCTCTACATGATAAATACCACTTACTGAAGTGAGATAACCCCTTTAAGTTGTGACACTGCATGCCTAAATTATGCCAAAATTTAGGTGTTAAATTCTGATGCAAAGTAAACCAACCGATAGATGTATAAACTTGCACCAAATGTATTATTCAGCATCAGCCACTGTGATCCATTTTCCACATCTTTAGACTACGTTTACACTGTCTAAATCTAAGCTAGTATTAGTAAATCTGCCGAATATACAGTATATTGAAAATATTGTAACCTAAAAGCATTGTAAATTGAGGGACCATTTGTATGTGTGTTCTGCAAGAGCCGTCAAACCATAAAATACTACAAAGATGTGAAAGATGGTGTGTGCTCTTGGAGTTATATCAAAACCATAACATGCTGCCATCCAATATTCATCAAACAGCTACTGGATGTATCAAAACCAGAACCTTGGACTAAAAGCAACACATACAGAATGCTGGGATAGCTAATAAATGCCTACATCAGGAGAACTCAACTGGCGGACCGCGGTCCGAATCCGGACCACGGTTGCCAGCTGTCCGGGCCCCTGCATGCACGCTCTCACAGGGTGCCAGAGTCCAGAAGCAATGAGCGCTTCCATCAATACAGCAGCCTGCACAGATCGTGCTGCCAGACGATGTGGGTGGAGCTTGCAGATGGGAAATCTGCATAAGCTCCGCCCACCTAGTGCTGCAGCGCGATCTGTGCCTGCAGTGAAGACAGAAGGACTGTGAGCTTCAGGAACGGGACAAGGTGAGTAGGTGCTGTGTGTGTTTTTTTTTTTTTTTTTTTTTTTTAATACAGAGGGGGCACAGAGGACTTTATAACTATGGAGGGGGCACAGAGGGCTTTATAACTATGGAGGGGGCACAGAGGGCTTTATAACTATGGAGGGGGCACAGAGGGCTTTATAACTATGGAGGGGGCACAGAGGGCTTTATAACTATGGAGGGGGCACAGAGGACTTTATAACTATGGAGGAGGCATGGAGGGGGCACAGAGGGCATTACTAATGTGAAGGAGCACAATGGGCATTTTTACTCTCGAGGGGGCACAGAGGGTATTACTAATGTGAAGGAGGCACAATGGACATTTTTATTCTGGACGGGGCACAATGGGAATTTTTACTCTGGAGGGGGCACAATGGGCATTTTTATTCTGGAGGAGGCACAATGGGCAATTTTATTCTGGAGGAGGCACAATGGGAATTTCTACTCTGGAGGGGGCACAATGGGCATTGCAAAAGTGAAAGGGGCACAATGGGCATTGATAATGTGAAGGGGGCACAATGGGCATTTCTACTCTGGAGGGGGCACAATGGGTATTGCAAATGTGAAAGGGGCACAATGGGCATTGATAATGTGAAGGGGGCAAAGAGGGCATTATTCCTCTGAAGGGAGCACAGTGCACTGTGAGGGCATTACTACTATTAAGGCTACACGCCACTGGTGTTGTCCCTCCTTATATATTTTTTTTGTTTTGCAGCTCTGACCTTCATCCTACAGCAGACTCAGATAGGTTGACCTTTACCAAAACTACTTGAGTACCCCTGGCCTACATGCTTCATCTAGTCAGGGCACTAAAGCAGTGTTGGATAATCCCATCTCAGAAGCCCCTTTTGGTATGTGTGATTGTGTGAAACTAAACCTTAAAGGGCTGTTAGTTAGCTTTTCTGACCACTCAGTCTGTAGATGTTAGCTTTACTTTCACGACAGCTCATAAAGACTCATTTAAAGGGTAAATGGGTTTTAGAGCTTCTCACATATTAACCTCTGCTTTTTCTGGGGACAGAGTGAGGATCCATTCCAGCCTCCCCAATGCTCTGGTCTTCTTATATTGACTTCTACTTCCCTAGTTTGCTGCTCCTACATCTAGCAGTTCTCCTCAGGCTTGGAGGTATGTCCTAATTCAGGCAGTCTGTCAGTAATATACTGGTCTAGACTTCCTTTTTCATACTTATAGGCCAATCACCAGTGAGCCCTATACTAATCCTTGCTCCTATCTTCGGCACACATGGTGTGTAAGAGACAGTTTATGCTTACAGCACACAGATCTAGGACTCAGAATGCACATCATCATTACAGCATAGACAGGGAAAAATAATTGCAGGTTACAGAAGACCGTTTATGGAGGAGAGGGAGAGTTTATGAGGGGAACACAAAGACACACTGATTACACCACAGATGGGCAAGGACTATGTAAACTGATGCAGAGTCAGTCCAGTGAGGGATGCTGAAACATGCTAAAACCAACACATGCAGAGGCACTCAAGCACTTCATAAATTAATTCTATTATGACTGGAATAAGAAATGCACTTACTATGTACTGGAGGAAAAATATGACTGTCTGGTTCGTTACGGTTCGGTTCGCTCATCCCTAGTATCAATGACTACATGAATCTTGATTTAATATGAAGAAATGGACTGGGCCTTGGTATCTGAGGTGAGGTGTATAAGGGGACCTCCTTTGATCAAGAGGTGGGTTAATATCGATTTCTATCTTTGAAAACAAACTGCAGTTTTGAAAACAAAGAAATCTGCTTGGCTTTTTAACACCAATTATTTTACATTTTTAGTGAACGTACATTAAAAAGTGAATAGATTCAATTTTCTGTTTACAATTAGTACATTCTTAACAGCTAATCCATTCTGTTATCCTGGGACACAGGATCATAAGATGTATTGCTCCATAACTAGACAGATTTCCCATAGAGGAGGCTGGGAAAGTAGGGCAGAAACTCATGTGAAACCGTAATGGCTTCCATATGGATTATCAACCACATTTTCTAAGTATCATTTGAAATAAGAAAGCAACTTAATTTTATTTTATTGTAGTACTTTTTATTTTAGATTAAATGTTCTCACTCTGGACATTTAGTATACCAAAGTACTGGTGTAAAATTTGTGAAATGGTGCAAGAAAATTGCGCAGTGTTCCATCAGTTTTAATAAAATATAAAAAAGTAAAAACATTTTTGGTGAAGTCACATAAGAACTCATGTTCATAACCAAAACATACTTTAAAGGTAATCTGTTAGTTTCATTTTGCCCTCCAAACACACTAGATTATCTTTATAGAAGATTGATGTGGTCGTTGATGGTGTTTTTATAGGTTTTCTTAGACTTCAGAATGCAATTTAAAAAAGTTATTTATTCTGTTCTCCCAATGTATGAGCTGTCTCAAGTCAAGGAGGTCAGCAACTTCTCCCTGGAAGTCAAGGTAACCCTGCCAAAACCCTGCCCCTGCTCCTGTGATTGACATTACTAGCACTAGAATTGGGGAGACCAGGGGGATGATGTTTGCAGTGCTGGTAATCAGAGGCGGACTGGGCACTTAAAGGGGTTCTCCGGGAATTAAAGGGTTATTCTCATTTTAGACAATGGGGGCATATCGCTAGGATATGCCCCCATTGTCTTATAGGTGCGGGTGCCACCGCTGGGACCCGCACCTATTTCCAGAACGGAGCCCCCGAAGTGAATGAGGGCGCACTGCGCATGCGCCGCCGCCGCCCTCCATTCATTTCTATGGGGCCGCCGAAAATAGCCGAGCGCTGGCTCGGCTACTTCCGTCGGGCTCCATAGAAATGAATGGGAGCGCACCGCGCATGCACGACCCGGCTCCCATTCATTTCTATGAGCGGCGTGGGGAGCTGCGCCTGGTGGTGGCCGGACCCCCGGAAACCTGGGGTCCTCCAGGCGCAGCGCTCCCCACTCCGTTCTGGATATAGGTGCGGGTCCCAGCGTTGGGACCCGCACCTATAAGACAATGGGGGCATATCCTAGCGAATACTGCTAAAAGCACAAGATACATCACCAAAAACTTCCACTGGCTGGAAGTGGGGAGGGCCCAGGCGGCCCCCTGGGGCATCGACCCACCGGGAAATTTCCCTGTAAGGTCTATGGCCAATCTGCCCCTGCTGGTAATGTCAAAAACAAAAGGGGCAGATCTTGGGCAGGGTTATCTTGACCTCCGGGGAGAAGATATTGTTCTCCTTGACTTGAGACAGCTCATTAGCCTACAGTGGGAGCACAGAATATATGTCTAAGAATCTCATCACGGACCACATGAACCTACTATAAAGGTAGCGCAGTGGGTTTGGTGGGCAAAATTGGGCTGACAGGTTCCCTATAAGTATGTTAGAATTGCATCAAGTAAAAAAAAAAAAGAAGAAACTTGGTTCCATATTTGCACATTTGTGCTTAGGTTACTTTATCATAACATCTGTAATAAATGTTCCCAAAGGAGTGTAAAATAAATACATAAAGATATGCCATGTTAACCACAAGTGTGCCATGGGAATAATTGTTGAGATATATGTGGTTGATACCGAGTGTTCCTCAATGAAGTGAACTTCTGCCGGTCAAGGGAACAGTCAATGATTACAGTTGCGTACATTGTTATTTTAATTATTATTTCGCTCAGCTGCTCGCTGGTATAAAAATATCTCCTGGGTATACAAAAAGACATCAGGCAACCTGCTACTTCTACTTATCAGAAAAAAAGAAGTAACAGTCAAATGCTTTGATCAATTCATTGTGCGCTCAGAATCCATGTCGCAGAGCATGGCCGAGAGCAGTTTGATTAATTACAAGCTTTTCCATTTCTGTTTTTGTGTCCCAGTCTAATGACAGCCAATGTAAGTAACTGGATACAGATTGTCTGTGATTTATTAACATAATAATTACTCGGGGGTCTGCCACACACAGTGATTTATGAAAAGCATACATCCAGAACATAAAACAAACAAATCCTGGATTCAGATATCAATAGACAAATGGTCCCTGCCGTACATCATATAGCGTTATTAAATTAGAGGGAGTGTAATAGGGGCTAATGCAGGAAATGGAGTGAGTGGTCTGATGTGGTCTATTTACTTAATGCTAATTTGATAATATTACTTCATCTTCCGACTGCAGTCAGAATTAGAGTGTTGTATGACATTTGCTGCATGTACCTAGTAATGGTAATAAGTGCCATCTTTCAGGGCATTTGTACTACTCATGTAGTTCACATTTTCTGTGTTTTGTCTGAAGCACTGTTCACATTGGCATCATGGGTTCTGTTTTTACAGGAATCATACATGAATCACAGTTGATTCCCTTGATGTAGAAGGGGTCCATCAGATTTCTGTTTGGTGCTGAGTTCTTCCGTCACCAACTTCCAGTTGATCGGCAGGGGTGTAGGGTGTGAGACCCCTGATGATTAGCTAGTGATGGCCTATCATCAGGAATAAATACTTTAATAATAATAAATCATTTCTGTAAATTTATATTGCTATCAGAAATACTGTGTTGTACATGCAATGCAGTTACCTATATACAGAGCTGGACTTTACCACCATGCAAACCAAGCTAATGCTTGGGGCCTTAGAGACCATGAAGCCTCCAAGTGGTTGACTGAAAAAATGTAAACGAGGGGCAGAGGCCCAGTGGTGGAGGGGGTCCCTTCCCAGATGCAGAGAAGTAGCAGAAGTACTCAGGCTCACATCTAAGTTGAGAATGGGGTATAGCAGGCTGATGGGATGGAGCTTAGAGGTGTGATGGGGTGCAGCTGAGCAGTGTAATGGGAGCCCCCAGACAAAACTTTGCATGAGGCACAGAAATGTCAAATCCACCCCTGCCTAAATATCAAACATAAATTTCACTTTTCACTTTTAGTTTATTTCTCTTTCAAGAGATTAAGAGCATTGCAAACATTAAGGGACTTATGTGTTGAATCTCAGATGCTGGTTCCCTGGGAATTGTAGTGTCGCATCTCTCAAGCCATCATCAGAGTTATCAACCAACATGTCTTAAGAGAGTATTATAGTTTCAGCATTTTTAAAAGGTATTCAACTTTCCAATTTAGTCTTTCATTTACGTTAAACACCCATCTCCAATGGGTGTTTAGTCACTCAATGTTTACTGTACTTCCAGTGGATAAAAGGATGCATGGCTCGGTACAATACAGCTAACAGAACTTTCTTGTAACTGTACTGTAGCCAGAACAATTTTTTTTTATCCTCTAGAAGTAAACAATGAAAGATATTATTTTATGACTGAAAGTGAAGCCCTTGAAAACCACAATGAAATGATATAGACAGTCCGTTGGAAAAAATTAAAATGGGTTTTCTGACTTTACTAAAGTCTGGTAAACCCCTTTAGTAATTAGTTTTAAGTCTGTTAGCTTAAAGGGGTTTTCTGGATTCATTATAATCATGACCTACTGTTATGACCAGCGGGTGCCCAACGTGACCAACTAGATCTGAAGGCTATGTCTGAGGACACCCCTCGTTCTTCTCTGATGGTGAGGAGAGACTTTCCAGAGTACCCGGTGCTATCTCAGAGGGGATAGGGACCAGAGTGTAAACCTACTGGACTGACCTCCAGGTGACACAATACACCCAATGGATGCAGGGAGGCCAGAAGCTGATCAGATGGAAACGCAGTCAAGGTACGAAGGCAGAAGTCAGGGCAGGCGGCAGTCAGGAAAAGTCTGTAAAACTAACAGGCAAGAACCAACAGAACACCTTAGATCAAACAGGAAACTAGGCAAGCTAGGAACCTAAGTTGCTCAGATGCCGTCCTTCACCACTTTCCCCTCTCCTCAGAGCTGTCACCCTGTCAGTCAGTGCCCTCCTTATGAATACACCAGACTGTCCACTATATATTTTCAGAGCTTTTAGTAGCTAAATGACTCAAGTTTTTTTTGCCATTTTGTCTGCTCGGAGTACGGATCTGTCGCTGTAATATGTTGCTGCTTTAATTACATGTCAAACGATCTAAAAACAAGTTAGCAACAGGATTCCTCTGACGCTGGTTATGTGTCCCTTTAACTTAATGTTTGTAAGTCTCTTTTGAAGTAAGTCTTAACTGCCACCCCTGCTTTTGGCTTTGCAACTAAGGATAGAGCTACACTTTCTGTAGTAAGGGCTTATGCACATAAGCAATATAAATCCCTTACCTTGTTAGCATTTTAGGGCCAAATATTTTTTTATGTTTAAATCATTTTTATTACCATTTTGTTATAAATAACATACATACAGAGAATAGAGAAATTTAGTAGGTGACAAACATCTGTCTTCCATTCACGAATTATATATAATGCGTATCTATGGGTGGATTCTTTTAATATTACAATTGTGTATAAAGATAAACAATTGTTACGTACATTTAGTGTACAAATGGGTGAGAAGGACATATAAAAGCAAACAATAAATAAAACAAAACACTTTAATGTGAAATAACATGGTCAATGGGTACATGTTTTAAAGACTGTATCTGCCAATTCGATGGGTGGCGATGACGGCATAAATGTAGTCCAGGCCTTCCACTGAGTCTCATATCTGGCAAGTTTATAATCTTTAAGGGCGATCAGCTTTTCATAAAGGCAAGTAGTGTTAACCCTAGAAATAATCTCAGGTATTGTTGGGATATTCGCACTCTTCCAGTTCTTAGTTATTGCCAGTTTTGTAGATAGAAAGATATGTGCTACCGGTATCTGATAAGAGTTGGGGATAGATCTAATGTTCATGAAGAAGAGAGCCCATAGGGGGGATTTAGTGATATGTATGCCACAAAATCTCGAGGCTAACTGAAACACATCAGACCACAAGGCATCTAAACATGGGCAAGACCAAAGGATATGCAATAAAGTGCCTTTCGCCCCACAATTCCTCCAACAAGGGTTAGAAGTGCCGGGGTAAATGACGCTTCACTTCTCTTGGGTAAAATACCATCTAAGACAGGTCTTAATAGCTGCTTCATAGTGAGTGACACAGTGGAAGGTCGAGGACATAAACTGTACTGAAAGGGACCATTCTTTAGAGGAGATAACTGTTTGCAGTTCTTTATTCCATGCAAGAAAGGGGGTAGATTTACAGAAAGTCTGTTTAGAGCCCAACATCACATATATTGGGCGTGTGCCAGACAATGCCTTTGAAGGGTTGGGGTTGGACCAAAGCTTCAAGAGTTCATCTTGAGCTGTGATTTGGCATGGGTCTTCCTGTGATAATAAATGTCTTATTTGCAAATATTTGTAAAAGTCTACTTTTGGGATTTGGTACTCTGTTTGTAGAGCTGTAAATGATTTAAGGCTGACTGGGTCATATAGCTTGGAAATAGAGGAGAGACCCTTTTCACTCCATGTGCTGAGGTCCAACCCCTGTATCCTCAGCACCAAAATCTGCAGGGGAGTATCCTTGGGTATTGATCTCATGGAAAGTGTACCACATTTGTGGAATAGTTGCCAATAATGTAATGAGGATGCTAACATGTATGGCAGAGAAGAGGATTTAAGAGGTTTGGTTCCCAAGCTGTTTATCAGTAGTGCTTTCAAGTTGTTAGAGGGTGCAATGGCCTTTTCGATATCTAACCAAGGGACTTGTCTGTTACTCCCCCACCATTCTCTCAGTTGAGACATTAAGAAGGCCTAGCCCTCCAGCTTCCTTATGTCTGTGGGGGATAGAGGAAGCAATACGTGGTTTTCGACCTGCCCAGATAAATGAGTTAACCATTGTTTGTGCTTTCTGTAGAAAAGATTTAGGAACCATTATGAGTAACGTCCTGAATAGGAATAGGAGTTTAGGAAGTAGTAGCATTTTGAAAGCAGTGATGCGGCCTAACCAAGATACCTCTTGTTTACCATTGAAGAGTGCATCTCGCTTCAGCGATTCCAAGCTAGGTACATAATTATATTTGTAGGTCAATGACGCTGACCTGGGGATTTGAATATCTTAATATTTGATGCTAGAGTCTTGCCAGTGAAGTGGGAAGGTAGATTTTAGATCTGCCATCAGCTCTGGTGTTAGGTGGAATGGTAGAGCTTGGGATTTAGTTTAATTTATTTTATAATAAGATAGTCTGCCAAATCCTGATATCAGGGAGAAGGCTGCATTTAATGAAACTTGTGGGTCTGTCAATGTCAGAATAATGTCATCTGCATAAAGTGACACGCAGTGTTTTTGTGAGCCAACCTGGACTCCCTTCACATCTGGATGGGTTCTTAGCTTGGGCCAATGGTTCTATAGCCAAAATGAAGATCAGTGGCGAAAGGGGGCATCCCTGTCTAGTTCCATTCGTGATGGTAAATTCTTGGGAGACAGTGCCATTAACAAACACCTTGGCAGTAGGGTTGGAATGTAAAGCTTTAATAGCTTGGATAAAGTGATCTCCAATCCCCATGATGCTTAAAACTGAACGATCGAACGCCTCTTTGGCGTCTAGGGTTACCAACAGTGCTTTAGTGCGTGACTTCTCTAAAAAATCCACCATATTTAGAACTCTCCTAGTAGTATCAGTCAATTGCCTGCCTTTAATAAAACCAGCTTGGTCTACTCCAATAAAGAGGGGTAAAACACAGGCTAATCTGGTAGCTGGCACTTTGGCATAATTCTTTAGGTCCGTATTTAACAGGGATATGGGCCTGAAATTTTGTGGGCACACTGGAGGCTTTTCAGGTTTTCGCAGGGCTACTATACAGTGCCTTGCGAAAGTATTCGGCCCCCTGGAACTTTTCAACCTTTTGCCACATTTCAGGCTTTTAACAAAAAGATATAACATTTTAAATTTTTGGTGAAGAATCAACAACAAGTGGGTCACAATTGTGAAGTGGAACGAAATTTATTGGATCATTTAAACTTTTTTTTGTAATAATAAAACTGAAAAGTGGGGCGTGCAAAACTATTTGGCCCCCTTGCATTAATACTTTGTTGCGCCACCTTTTGCTCCAATTACAGCTGCAAGTCGCTTGGGGTATGTCTCTATCAGTTTTGCACATCTAGAGACTGAAATTCTTGCCCATTCTTCCTTGCAAAACAGCTCGAGCTCTTTGAGGTTGGATGGAGAGCGTTTGTGAACAGCAGTTTTCAGCTCTTTCCACATATTCTCAATTGGATTCAGGTCTGGACTTTGACTTGGCCATTCTAAGACCTGGATACGTTTATTTTTGAACCATTCCATTGTAGATTTTGCTTTATGTTTGGGATCATTGTCTTGTTGGAAGATAAATCTCCGTCCTAGTCTCAGGTCTTTTGCAGACTCCAACAGGTTTTCATCCAGAATGGTCCTGTATTTGGCTCCATCCATCTTCCATCAATTTTAACCATCTTCCCTGTCCCTGCTGATGAAAAGCAGGCCCAAACCATGATGCTGCCACCACCATGTTTGACAGTGGGGATGGTGTGTTCAGGGTGATGAGCTGTGTTGCTTTTATGCCAAACATATCATTTTGCATTGTTTCCAAAAAGTTTGATTTTGGTTTCATCTGACCAGAGCACCTTCTTCCACATGTTTGGTGTGTCTCCCAGGCGGCTTGTGGCAAACTGTAAACGACACTTTTTATGGATATCTTTGAGAAATGGCTTTTATCTTGCCACTCTTCCATAAAGGCCAGATTTGTGAAGTGTTCGACTGATTGTTGTCCTGTAGACAGACTCTCCCACCTCAGCTGTAGATCTCTGCAGTTCATCCAGAGTGATCATGGGCCTCTTGGCTGCATCTCTGATCAGTCTTCTCCTTGTTTGAGATGAAAGTTTAGAGGGACGGCCGGGTCTTGGTAGATTTGCAGTGGTCTGATACTCCTTCCATTTCAATACGATCGCTTGCACAGTGCTCCTTGGGATGTTTAAAGCTTGGGAAATCTTTTGGTATCCAAATCCAGCTTTAAACTTCTCCACAACAGTATCACGGACCTGCCTGGTGTGTTCCTTGGTCTTCATGATGCTCTCTGTGCTTTAAACAGAACCCTGAGACTATCACAGAGCAGGTGGATTCTATTTATCTTCATCAGTCATTTAGGACAACATTGGATCATTCAGAGATCCTCAATGAACTTCTGGAGTGAGTTTTCTGAACTGAAGGTAAATGGGCTGAATAATTTTGCACGCCCCACTTTTCAGTTTTATTATTACAAAAAAGTTTAAATGATCCAATAAATTTCATTCCACTTCACAATTGTGACCCACTTGTTGTTGATTCTTCACCAAAAATTTAAAATGTTATATCTCTTTGTTTGAAGCCTGAAATGTGGCAAAAGGTTGAAAAGTTCCAGGGGGCCGAATACTTTCGCAAGGCACTGTAGTTGCCTCTTGCCTTCATGAAATGCTTTATTTAAAGCAATCAGTAAATAGGGAGAGAGAATGGACTGGAAGGTTCTATAATAGGAAGTGGAGAGTCCATCTGGGCCTGGGGCCTTCTGCATAGGGAGGGTTCGTATGGTTTTATCCAATTCAGAGGGGGATATTGGGGAGGCTAGTAAATCTTTCTGTTCTGGGGATAAAGAAGGAAGGTGTAGTGTAGATAGATAGTTCTGTATGGATTCTAGTGGGGCCTGGTACGTCTGAGGGGATTTGTTTAAATTATACAATGACGGGTAGTAATCCTTAAACTGATTAGCAATTGCTTTCGGGTCTACTATTTTTTGTTTGCTGATGGGGTGTTCCAGGAAAGCTATCCTGGATTTAGCCGTTTTGATCTTAAGACTCCCCGCTTTATTGTCTTGGGAGTAGTACCTCGCCTTCATAGAAGTGAGGTGCTTTTCATATTGAAATAGGAGGCACTCCCTCAATTGGAGACAAAGTGATGAGATTTGGTTGGTCCTATGGGGATCAAATTTTTGTTTATTCAAGTTCTCCAAGGAAGCAAGATTGGTCAAGAGCTCCAAAATCTTTTTTTCTCTATTTTTCTTGATAATGTGACCTTGTTGGATAAATATGCCTCTTATGAACGCTTTATGGGCATTCCATAAGCTGTATAGGCTAGACACTGATGCATGATTAAGGTCAAAATACTCAGATAAAGCTGATTGTAATGCTAATTTAGAAGTGGGATTTTTGAGGAGGTATGAATTACATTTTTAAATTGTTTCTCTTATGTTAAATGTTTCTTGGACTAACTGAAGGAGGGACCTACTAAGGAGAAATAAATCTATGTGTGAATAAGTGTTGTGGACAGCAGAGAAGTAGGAGTAATCCCTTTCAGAGCCATGATGAAGTCTCCAAATGTCATAAAGCTCCTCTTGTGTGAGAAAGGAGGATAAGGGATGTTGTTGGTATCTGTTGGGTGATGTAGAGTCCATTTGAGCATCAGGAACTATGTTAAAGTCCCCACAGATCAATAGATGACCTTGTTTAACTTTAGAGATTTTAAGCATCGGTTTATTTAAAAACCTGCATTGGTGGTTGTTAGGAGCATAAATAGAAGCCATGGTGTGTAGTATGTTGATATTGCATACTATAATAACAAACCTTCCATTAGTATCAGTCATAGAGGAGATCAATTGAAAGGCTACCGTGTTTTTAATGGCTAGGATTACACCTCTTTGTTTTTTACGGAAATGGGCCTGAAAAATATGAGGATAGGAAGGGTTTTTAATCCGGTGTGCATCAGCCACCACAATATGCGTCTCCTGGACACATAAGGGACATCAGCAGACAATTTGGTTGCCTCATCCCACATGTAGGACCTTTTTTTAAGGAGTATTTAAGCTCCTGGCAGTTACAGAAACTAGTTTAAGTACCATCTTGGATCTCTATGTTGTTGAAATTCTTATCCCATATATGTCTATAAGTTCCCAGCCCCTGCCCCGTCTGTCTATACCCTGTGACCTTAAACATATAAAACAAATAGTAATATTTTGTAACAGAAAACAAGAAAAACAGATAATAAAACACAATCTGGCAGTATTGGTCAAACACCAGAAACATATTAGGTAACGGTACCATCATCAGTGGTATTCCTGAGTAGTGGGGAAAGAAAGTTCAGCAAGATTCAGAGCACTTGACTGCCCATGGTGACACATGTGGAGGATTTACATGAGTCAATGCTTCGTTCCCCTTTTAGCTGTTACAGTGTGCCACTCTGTGTTGCGGAAGATGACCAGGACGATCTCAATTTCGTGTGATAACCAGCTTAACTGGGAAGCCCCATTTGTAGAGAATTTTGTGTTCTCGTAAAGCAGCCGTGATAGGGGCCAGGGTGCGGCATTGCCTTAGAGTCGCTGCAGATAAATCAGCATACAGTTTAACTGACTGAAACGGTTGCGGCATAGAGGAGGATTTTCTGACCGCTTCCATCAGTTTTTCCTTGATGTGGAAAAAGTAGATCCTCGCCAGCACATCTCTAGGAGAGGTTTCTGGAAGGTGGCGCCCTGTCGATAATAATATCATGGTCGGAGCACGTAGACAAGAAGGCTTTAATAAGAGCTTGCAGGTGGGAAGTAATCTCCCCTGGTTGTATATCTTCAGAGATGCCTCTAAATTTAATGTTATTCCGCCTGGAGCAGTCTTCTAGGTCTATCAATTTGGCTTTGACCTGCTCCATCTCATCTGACATCTCATTATGGGCATCAACAAGTTGATTATGGGATGCAGCAAATGAGCCCATTTTAGATTCAATATGGGAGACTCGAGAGTCCAGTTCAGTAATAGAGGCTTGTACCGGAGTTAGTAGGGACGAAAAGTCCTTATGTAGGGACTGACTGAATGCCACCAACATACTTTTTAACAGGTTACCTGAAGCTGGTGCTTCTGACGTCTGGAAAACCTGTAAGGCCTCAGTGAGGTGCCCCTCCACGTCTTTGCATCCTGGAGGCAACTCTGCAGCAGGTGGTCTTTGCAGTCTAGGCCGCTATTTCTCTGGGCTTCTTGACTCCGGAGACGAGGGTGAAGCTCCATTACTCGAGGTGCATGCTCTGGGAGACTTCCCCGACCCTTCTGACGAGGTAGGTGTAGCACGGTGTGGAGATAGGGTCGGTGCGGCTTCATCAGGAGGCAAGCGGGGTTGCTGCGCTTGTGATGGCGGCTGAGACGCTGTTGAAGATGGAGGGGAGGAGCTATCCCCGAACCCACGCTGTCACGATACACTTCTTTCTCGAAATAAAAGTTTAATTTCCCCTGGGGTGTTGTCTCTTACCCCTGGCCATCTTGGAGGTAAAAGGTGGGCACTTCAGTGCAAACCAGTCGGTAAAAACTTAGGGAAAGTTGCTTTGGAGCCGCTTCGTGTCGGAGTTGTGAGATTAGGCAGCCATTTAGCTCGGCAGTCAAGCCACGCCCTCCGGGCCAAATATTTTTTTTTCATTTTTTGATCACTGAATTCTAAGTGCTCTAACTTTTATTTTATTTTTCCATCAATCTAGCCACATGAGGGCTTGTTTTTTTGGGGGTACAAGTTTTAGTTTGCATTGTCACCATTTTCACGTATACTCAATCATTGATTAACTTTTATTAACTGTTTCAAGGGAGGCATTTTATGTCATAAATAACAATATCTTTACTCTCTGGGTCAGTGCAATTACAGCGATACCAAATACATATCATTTTGTAGAAGTTTTACTACTTTTTAATAATAAAACTGTGGGGCATCTTAGGGGTTAAATGGCTGGGATAAGCGCTTCTGCTGATCCAGGCCGCTAGAGCTGGAGCCCAGATGTTATACAAGAACCAAGTTTCTGCTACCTAGTGCACAGCAGTCTTATGCAGCACTTGGCTGGCCTAGGCTTAGATAAAAAGGCTTTGACGTAGAATAAGGCCTCTTAATGACCACCATGAAAAGGCATATCATGGTCATTAAGGGGTTAAACTTGTTTGAGGTCTGTCAGTGAAAAAAATTTGGTTTTGCTTCAGTTTTTTTATGTAATTGTGGTCTTGTATTTTTTTCCCTTGCAGATAAAGTAATAAAAACTCAACAAGTGATTTTCATTTGATTTCCAAGCAATTTTAATCTCACACCACAGGAAGGGGGGGGGGGGGTGGAGGGGAATAGCTGCTACTTTCTAAAATAGCTCACAAATCCTAATATGTCTCAATTTTAAAAAGAATTACCAGCATTTTTGGTAGTGAGAGATAAAAACTCTAGGTACAGCCTTACATTGGCAAGTGACAACCTAGTATTTTTAAATGCCTTAGGTCATGGACTCACAAGTAAAACACGATCATGTATAAGAATTAACAGGTTGAGAATTATGATATAATAAAATAATGTAGATTAAGGCCAATATACATATAAGACCTCATCACTGTATTACTGTTCAGTGTGTTATCCGTTTAAAGGGGTTGTTTGGGAAAAAACTTCTTCTATTCATTGTACCTCCACAGCCAGACCTCTGACCTACTAATAGACTTGATCTTCTCATATGTCCTAATAGTTCAAGCTTCTGGTCACATAAGTGGTTCTTCCTCTTAGTTCTTCAATACTCTGCATTTCCACTGACATCACAACCAATACTCCCATCATGCCATGTGACAGAATCCCTAGCCAAATGGTCATAATGTCAGCCCATCTGACAGTAGTGTGGGCTGAAGACTGGCTTCAGAGACAGTGCTTGCGCTGCTCCTCCAGGATGTGATCACACTGGCTGGCTGAGTGATGTGAGTGTTGTGGCTACAGTTCAGAAATGCATACAACTCAGAAATTTGGGTTGTAAATAGCGAAGTGCAGCAGTAGTATGGGGAGAGGGCTCAACAGAGATAAGAGGTACACCTGTATGTTCTGTAGGTGACAGAATGATGTTTAAAGAACATAACAGGATTTTATATGGTCCTGGACAACCCCTTTAATGCCTTAGTGACACCTTTTTTACAGCAGTCACTAAAGGGCCTTAGACTAGGTTGCCGCCCTTTTACGGTGACCTAGTCTAAGCGCTGCACGGGTCTCCTGTGCAGCGGAGAGTGGGGCCACGGCCGAGCTCCTGCTTTAAGGGTCCAGACAGGCAGGAGTGCCGATCCAGGGCATTTAACCCTCTATGTTGCGAGCAATAGCGCTCATGGCATGTGTTTACAGAGGGCACAGACTCCCTCTGTCTTCCATCGGCCCCCCACAAATGAGAATGTGGGGTGCCGATGTCAGTGCAGGCAGGCCAGGGCCTAGTTAAGGCCTCAGGCCTGCCTTTAGCATGACTTTTCAATGGCTTTTGCGTTGTGATGTCATACTCAAGTTAAGATCTGCTACATCTGTACATACTATATGGTAATCGGTAATGACATAAATATGGGGTTCTTACCGTAAGTAAAATACTCTACTTCAGGAGGAAGTGTGACCAAAGATAGATCATTTTCTTGGATATTTTTGTCCACATACTGTTGCGCTTTGGAGGCCTGCATGAAAGCCAGCAGCCGTGCAGTAAACGCTGCAATAAAGATGGACAGCATTCCAAAATCCAGGACATTCCACAGCTGCAGGACGTATTCCCTGGGTCCTTCCAGCCACAGCTCTTTACACTCTGACCACATCATTCCTAAAGAAACAACAAGAAATCCTTGGTGGTTCCATTATTCTGCCTTGTGTAGCATGCTATCCTAAGCGATAACCTCAACATTTACAATGCATGTCTAAATGATTCAACCTCTGCGCCTTAAAAGGGTTAAAATTCAAGCAAAAGTAAAAAATCTGAGACATTTATTGATTTCTACTTACAGGGTCACCTTGTGAATTATTAAAAGGATTTGAAATTCAAGCATATGCATGAGAGGGATAGCATCTGGATGGTATAAACTAGTCACCCCCCAAAACATATCTGTTTCACATAGAGCTAACCACTAAGAAAAGCATTGTTATGACCTTAAAAAAGCTAATGCAATACATTTAGTAACATTTATACAACAGTACAATGCTGCCCTACCGCACTGCAAAATGCAGAAGGAAAATGTACTTTGTTTGAAAAATGACACTTATACTGCCTGATATTGATTGTATAAGAAATAGTATGTTTTGGATGATTGTAAATGCCCAATATAAATCGTCCAAATTGGCAAATACGTCCCATCAAAAGTGGTCCCATGTTGTAGGTGGGTCCATATTGACAGAAGATGGGGCAACATGGCAAACACAAGTAGACAGAGACAACAGAATTAGATATGGCCTACAATACCATAGTGCAACACAAAATACCACCCCAAAAGAACCAAATATCATTGTGCAGCACAAAATACGGCTTAATCAGAACTAAATATCACAGTGTAGCACAAAGTGCTGCCACCCTTGTCACAGAATTATACTGTATAACCTTCCTGAGGATGGTGATACAGTTCAATTTAGGAGGACACCTAAGGACACTGGCCAGGTGCATAAGAACCGGATGTTCCTGGCATTAATTAATGCTGAAAGCATCAGGTCATTATAAACCTGGCCATGAGGAGGGCTCAGGCGTAGAGATGAGCGAACGTGCTCGTTACGAGCACTGTAGTGCTCGGCTCCCGTGCGCAATGCCCGCAGGCATTGCGGATCCGTCCTCAGCTGCATGTAAGTCAATGGGGACGGATCGTTTGGTATGACACTCATACCAAACGGATCAGTCCTCCTCACCCGACTGAAAGTCAGTGGGGACGGATCCGTTTGCTATGAGTGTCATACCAAACCATCCGTACCCATTGACTTACATGCAGCTGAGGACGGATCTGCAATGTCTGTGGGCATTTGTTCGCACGTTCGCTCATCTCTACTCAGGCGGCCTCCTGAGCATCGGCCCACTGGGAAATTTCCGTGTAGGGACTATAGCCAGTCCACCCCTGAAGCAAAGCTATGGGCCTAGAGAGACAAGGTATTATTTAGGAGCCATAGTAAACAATGAGGAAGTGTAGGAGTTTCAATTACATACTGGTAAAGTAAAACTGTACAGATTTACTCAGTTTTTAGTGCTGAACACAAATCCTCCATGCCATAACCCCACGAATAACATTTTTGCAATTATAACAAGATTTCTTTTACAACTTTCTGTAAATCTAAAATGGTGACTGTTTTCCAATTTCAATAGTCTCATTTCCAACACTCTAGAAGTTGATGATTGTGTTTAAGATAAAATTACATTTTTGGACATGTCCCCCAAGTTGCTGTTTTTGTTTAATTGAAATGAACAAGATAAAGAGTAACCTACCTAAAACCCATACCATGATGAGCATTTCTGTCCATGTGAATCTTGTGGTTTTCACTCTGAAAATCTGCTTTGGGTATTCAATGACAGTGATGTTTGGTAGAGTTTTAATGCCTTCAAATCTGTCTGATGCATTGAAGACAAGCAGGCACAGGAAAATGATAAATGATGCAGCATGTGCCACAAACTTCATGAATGGACTGCGGAGAACCTTGCCTAGCTAGAAAAAAGAAATGTGGTTACTAGGGGAGAGGCATAAAAGGTAGGGCAGAGGAAATGTAAAAAATGTACTAATAGCAAAAATATATGCTGTAATATTTTATCAAGCACTTGCAAGACACTAGTTAAATGTTCTCATCAATTTGAGAGAAATGGTCAAAAGAACTAAAATGTGTGCACAAAAGGCAGACATGCATGAAAGTTCTCAAGTGTTTCACTGCTACTGACCTTTACAAAGTCTTACATTCAATGAGAAAAAATAATAGTGTTGGACTCCATCTGTGCTTTATACAACAGATGTACATGGCTTTGGAAAAGGTCAGAAATTTTTATAAGTATACAAGAAAAGATTGTATTCCCTTTCAAATCCTATACTAAGTCAGTGGCCGCACTACTAAGCATGTATATAAAAAGAACATCTTGTGGGTCCTCTGGAGACTTTACAATACTCCCTTAAAGGGGTTTTCTAGGTTCAGGATATTGTTTGCCTATCCTCAGAATAGGCCACAAATATCAGACCAATGTGAGTCCACCTCGATATCTTTTCTGGTCAGCTGTCTGCTCTTCATTATTTACATGGGTCCATCTACCTCCCAACGGTGCAGGATATTTCATCCCTGTGTCTATCAAGTGAATGGTATGCCGCACTTAAACAATGAAGAAGCTACAGTGCACCCACAGATGATCGCCCCCCTTCAGACTAATATTAGTGGCCTATCTTGAGTATAGGCCAACAATATCACAATATTCTTAACACAGAAAACAACTTTAAGGCCCTGTCCACAGCACATTTTGAACCTAAATTTGCCATATATGAGGATATGAAGAGCTACTGTATACAATTCAAGAAAGGTCAAATTAAACTGAGTGATCAGTCTAGATGTTAAAGGCTATCATTAGAATAAGAGGAATTCATTACCCGGCTGCATGGAGCAATCCAGTAACCAACAGCGAGAAATGGTAGGCCCAAGGCGACGACCAGTACAACCAGACATTTTATGGCAATAGGTTGTTCTCGTAATCCTGAGAGGTTTTCATACCAGATTGTTAAAAGCTGCTGTTGGCAATTGGGGTGTGCCACAAACTGAAATACAGCAATAATAATGATCGATTAACCATGGAGTCTGGATTTATCCAGGATATCTATATTATGAACGTTTATAGAAGAAAAATAAGCATGGTCTGCAGTTACCATGTTTTAATTTAAATTTGATTACTATGGGAAATAAGAACATAAACTGTTGACGCAGCATCATGAAAAGCCGTGAACCATTACAATACAATATCCGTAATGTATGTGTCAAATATGCATGACTGCAGCAGCTAGGTTCATATACACAATCCTGCTTACCTAGTGCCGCCTTTACGAAGATATATAAATTAGAAATGAGTTGCATGGTTTGAACAAATACTCAAAGTAATGAGCGTGAGCAATCTACACAGAAGCATACGCTGGAATAAATATGGAATCTTTTCTCATCTATTCATATTCACTATTTAAATAGTAGTGCCACATCTACACAGAAGCAAAAAGACATTCATTAGATCCACCAGACACCACCAGAAACATTCTGATTGAAAGGATGAGATATAAATAACTCTTTATTAAAGCAATACTCTGGGCAACAACTGAAAACACAACTATTGCTCCTCACGGCCGGCCAGTGGAAGTTTTTGGGGATGTATTTTGTGCTGCTGGCAGTATTTTATGACAGACTGCGATATTTGGCCCTGTTGGGGTGGTATAAAGTGCCACAATATGGTATTGTTGGCCCTGCCTTCCATCAGTTTGGACCCAACTACAAAAACTACTACTACTACTACTACTTTTAGTATTATTTCTAGGGCCACTTTAAGTTCCCAGTCTGCCCCTAGTGCTCAGACTCAACCCCCAGTCTCACTTATTTGGGTCCTGCCGATCACAGGATCATGCAATAAGTTATTTTCTATACAGTTACCCAGGCAGGTTATTAGGGACCTGAGCAGGATCTGCCTTCCAGAAGACACCAACGAATCCCCTCATCTGTAGAGAATAGGTATGTGAGACTCTGAGGCTGTGGTGGCTGCCTCTGCACTAAGCAAAAGCTTTATTTTCTGGCTGTGTCCGGAATATCACTTTGATGAAAACCTATCACGACTCTCTTGTCTGTTTTACTAGTAATTTAATTCCCCATACAATAATGATTCTGGAGCATCTTTTCATATAATTCCAGTCCAATATCGGTGGGAATCATACATTCTCCCTACGCTACATAGCTCCCAACCACCTAGGTGGTGCTGCAGTTTCCTGCATAGCAAGTGGCTGGGAGCACCAATGTGTAGGCAAGACCTTGAAGAGGATATAGCAGCACTGCAGCCCTTTCCCAGAATCACAGGGGATCGACTAAAACATATTCTAGTGTTGGGAATAACCCTTTACACTGTACCATATTTCCACATTTTTCCACATTTAAGTGCCACACGGATGCCATACAGTCCTCATCACCTCTATTACAGGACGTTAAGCACATGGAGGGGAATTTATCATTGTACCCACTTTTTGGTGTTAAACAGTAACAAATTATGGCACACATTGTATTTGCTCCATAGTTTGCAAGCTTTTCTGGTTCTCGATGCTTTTCCAAAGTGGTGAGAAAAGGGGCAGGGCTTAGCAGGAGGGGTGGAGTCTATCATGGCCCTCCGAATTTAACGGTGTAAGTTACATAAACACTAATGCCAAAGTGGCAAGATTAATTCTGTTTATCACACTGCTTACTTTTTTATTAATTCTCTTTTCATTAATAACAAACATCACAAGGGTACAAAGTAATCAAAGACATAAAGTTTGCCAATAAACAATGTATATGAAAATACATGTAAATCCAATAAAGTACAAGTAATGTATTATTCCAGTTTCTGCAAAAACATATTGCATCTTATCAAAGGAGGAGGGAGGGTGAGAAATGTTAAATCAATGCACTTCTGATAGAGCAAAGGTGCGCTGAAGCAAGGCTGATCTTATATGATACTAACATAAGCTAAATGCCTTCAACATCTGGCAGACGAAGGCCACAGCGTAATGAGAATGTCGTTTCTCTCTAGATATTAGAGGGAGAAGACATCCTGTTACTATCAAACAGCTTCCATAAGGCCCAAATTTTCAAAAACTTAGGGTAAGACCTATTGGACCAGCTTATATTAAAACTTTACTTTTATTAGAAAATTGATTAAGAAAATATTATTAAGGACAAAGGAAAGAGGTGTCTCTACTCCGGTATATACACTTTTTCATCACATTTTTTTTCCCTTGCCCCTGATAACATTTTCTTTATCATCTTTCTAATAAAAGTAAAGTTTTAATTTACCAGTGTGATGAATATGATTAATCTTGCCAGTTTGGCATTAGTGTTTATGTAACTTATGCATCCTTAATCACATTGGTGGGTCGATCGGAGTGTAGAATGAGAAACTGTGGAAGATATAGCTCAAGTCTAAGCAGTCTGTGCTTGCTGTACATTTGCGTCTTTGGAGCACGAAGGGCCAGAGATGCGCCTAATTTATTAAGAGGCATCTTAGGCCCTGTTCACACGTCAGTTATTTGATTAGTTCCATCAGTTATTGTGAGCCAAGAGCAGGTGCGGGTCAAAAACACAGAACAGTTGCAGATCTTTTAATTATACCTTATCTCTGTGTAGCCTCAACCCCTGGTTTTGGCTCACAAAAACTGATGGAAATAATTGATCAAATAACTGATATGTGAACAAGGCCTTACTCCAGCACAGGAAGATCAAGACTGGCATATGGGAACGCCATGGTATAAGACACCTGCCATGACATCTTCAGCTTTGTTGGCTTTGATTTTCAGCTTGTCACAGCAACAACAATGTCCCACATAGGGAGAAAAAATCAGCTCAGAGAAATCCACAGGCTTACAGAAAAGCTGAATAGTTAAAACATAACTTTTACTTCAATAATATAAAATATAAAATATACTCAACTATGTGCAACAATAGATGGGATATTTGAATATGATGATATCTATGAGGAGGTAGCTGGGATTAACCATCCCTAGCATGATACCTTTCACTAATCCTCAACCCAGGGACGGATCCTGGGTCTTCTTGTGGATGCAACGCACGCTGACCTTGCATGTCACCATCCTGTGCATGAGATTTCCGGTCACGTGATCGCATTGTGATCACGTGACGAAACAGCATCAGCTAACTTGTAAGCTGCGCTTCAAGCTGGAGTGCGTCGCTGGAATAGCCAATGATACTGTTCACTGGATTGACTATTGATGCTGGTCTACATGTTCAGTATGTGCTAATCTACATATTTAATAGATAGCCTGTTAGTACTGATCTGATGTTGATAGACCAGTATTGAACACATGTGCACAGTCATATTCATTGGTGAATTATTTTATATAGTCATTGACACCACAGAAATAAATAGACATAAACACCCATCAGTGACAGTCAGACCCTATAGTGATATACGATGTCACCACATCAGAGGTGTTTTTTGTGAAGGTCAAGCCAGGTAATCCAGTACACGGAAAATGTTTGATACGGTTATACGTAAGGACCCAATATCTAAGGACCATACCCCTATACTGATCAGGTAAATAATGGAAGGCCGAGTAAGAGTGGAGGAGTGGAGGAGAGTAAAATATGGGGAAAGGGAGGGGGGAAAGGGGAGCGGGTAAAGATTTTCAGCTTGCCTTCAAAAAAGTAAGTTAATGCTCACATGGCACTGTCACACATACTTAACTAGAGGTTAAAAAGAAAATTCAATAGTTTTTTTTGCCATCCATATATACAGTACAGACCAAAAGTTTGGACACACCTTCTCATTCAAAGGGTTTTCTGTATTTTCATGACTTTGAAAATTGTAGCTTCACACTGAAGGCATCAAAACTATGAATTAACACATGTGGAATTATATACTTAACAAAAAAGTGTGAAACAACTGAAAATATGTCTTATATTTTAGGTTCTTCAAAGTAGCCACATTTTGCTTTGATTACTGCTTTGCACACTCTTGGCATTCTCTTGATGAGCTTCAAGAGGTAGTCACCTGAAATGGTATTCCAACAGTCTTGAAGGAGTTCCCAGAGATGCTTAGCACTTGTTGGCCCTTTTGCCTTCACTCTGCAGTCCAGCTCACCCCAAACCATCTCGACTGGGTTCAGGTCTGGTGACTGTAGAGGCCAGGTTATCTGGCACCCCATCACTCTCCTTCTTGGTCAAATAGCCCTTACACAGCCTGGAGGTGTGTTTGGGGTCATTGTCCTGTTGATAAATAAATGATGTTCCAACTAAACACAAACCGGGTGGAATAGCATGCCGCTGCAAGATGCTGTGGTGCTGTGGTAGCCATGCTGGTTCAGTATGCCTTCAATTTTGAATAAATCCCCAACAGTGTCACCAGCAAAGCCCCCCCACACCATCACACCTCTTCCATGCTACACGGTGGGAACCAGGCATGTAGAGTCCATCCGTTCACCTTTTCTGCGTCGCACAAAGACACGGTGGTTGGAACCAAAGATCTCAAATTTGGACTCATCAGACCAAAGCACAGATTTCCATTGGTCTAATGTCCATTCCTTGTGTTCTTTAGCCTAAACAAGTCTCTTCTGCTTTTTGCCTGTCCTTAGCAGTGGTTTCCTAGCAGCTATTTTACCATGAAGGCCTGCTGCACTCAGTCTTCTCTTAACAGTTGTTGTAGAGATGTGTCTGCTGCTAGAACTCTGTGTGGCATTGACCTGGTCTCTAATCTGAGCTGCTGTTAACCTGTGATTTCTGAGGCTGGTGACTCGGATGAACTTATCCTCCGCAGCAGAGGTGACTCTTGGTCTTCCTTTCCTGGGGCAGTCCTCATGTGAGCCAGTTTCTTTGTAGCGCTTAATGGTTTTTGCAACTGCACTTGGGGACACTTTCAAAGTTTTCCCAATTTTTTGGACTGACCGACCTTCATTTCTTAAAGTAATGATGGCCACTCGTTTTTCTTTACTTAGCTGCTTTTTTCTTGCCATAATACAAATTCTAACAGTCTATTCAGTAGGACTATCAGCTGTGTATCCACCTGACTTCTGCCCAACACAACTCATGGTCCCAACCCCATTTCTAAGGCAAGAAATCCCACATATTAAACCTGAAAGGGAACACCTGTAAAGTGAAAACCATTTCAGGTGACTACCTCTTGAAGCTCATCAAGAGAATGCCAAGAGTGTGCAAAGCAGTAATCAAAGCAAAAGGTGGCTACTTTGAAGAACCTAGAATATAAGACATATTTTCAGTTGTTTCACACTTTTTTGTTAAGTTTATAATTCCACATGTGTTAATTCATAGTTTTGATGCCTTCAGTGTAAATCTACAATTTTCATAGTCATGAAAATACAGAAAACTCTTTGAATGAGAAGGTATGTCCAAACTTCTGGTCTGCACTGTATATACAGTGCCTTGCGAAAGTATTCGCCCCCCTGGAACTTTTCAACCTTTTGCCACATTTCAGGCTTCAAACAAAAAGATATAACATTTTAAATATTTGGTGAAGAATCAACAACAAGTGGGTCACAATTGTGAAGTGGAACGAAATTTATTGGATCATTTAAACTTTTTTTGCAATAATAAAACTGAAAAGTGGGGCGTGCAAAATTATTCGGCCCATTTACTTTCAGTTCAGAAAACTCACTCCAGAAGTTCATTGAGGATCTCTGAATGATCCAATGTTGTCCTAAATGACTGATGAAGATAAATAGAATCCACCTGTGTGTAATCAAGTCTCCGTATAAATGCACCTGCTCTGTGATAGTCTCAGGGTTCTGCATCATGAAGACCAAGGAACACACCAGGCAGGTCCGTGATACTGTTGTGGAGAAGTTTAAAACCGGATTTGGATACCAAAAGATTTCCCAAGCTTTAAACATCCCAAGGAACACTGTGCAAGCAATCATATTGAAATGGAAGGAGTATCAGACCACTGCAAATCTACCAAGACCCGGCCGTCCCTCTAAACTTTCATCTCAAACAAGGAGAAGACTGATCAGAGATGCAGCCAAGAGGCCCATGATCAATCTGGATGAACTGCAGAGATCTACAGCTGAGGTGGGAGAGTCTGTCCATAGGACAACAGTTAGTCGAACACTTCACAAATCTGGCCTTTATGGAAGAGTGGCAAGAAGAAAGCCATTTCTCAAAGATATCTATAAAAAGTCTCGTTTACAGTTTGCCACAAGCCACCTGGGAGACACACCAAACATGTGGAAGAAGGTTAACTTAACAAAATGGATAAGCACTCACCCTTACTGGAATGTGTAAAGGATTTAATTAAGAATTAAAAACACCAATAATAATTAAAAATGATACCCACATAAAACATACAGCAAACAAATACACGATAAAATAAAATAAAATGTTATGTTTAATCTCTCTCGATATACACGGGTTTTTTGGGTACCCGGGATATAGCACCCTCTACTTTTTGTCCAGTTCATTCAGTGAGTGCCTCCGATACATTCATTCATTTATATGTGGAAGAAGGTGCTCTGGTCAGATGAAACCAAAATCAAACTTTTTGGAAACAATGCAAAATGATATATTTGGCGTAAAAGCAACACAGCTCATCACCCTGAACACACCATCCCCACTGTCAAACATGGTGGTGGCAGCATCATGGTTTGGGCCTGCTTTTCATCAGCAGGGACAGGGAAGATGGTTAAAATTGATGGAAAGATGGATGGAGCCAAATACAGGACCATTCTGGATGAAAACTTGTTGGAGTCTGCAAAAGACCTGAGACTAGGATGGAGATTTATCTTCCAGCAAGACAATAACCCCAAACATAAAGCAAAATCTACAATGGAATGGTTCAAAAATAAACGTATCCAGGTCTTAGAATGGCCAAGTCAAAGTCCAGACCTGAATCCAATTGAGAATATGTGGAAAGAGCTGAAAACTGCAGTTCACAAACGTTGCAATCCAACCTCAAAGAGCTCAAGCTGTTTTGCAAGGAAGAATGGGCAAGAATTTCAGTCTCTAGATGTGCAAAACTGATAGAGACATACCCCAAGCGACTTGCAGCTGTAATCGCAGCAAAAGGTGGCGCAACAAAGTATTAATGCAAGGGGGCCGAATAATTTTTTCAAATGTTATATCTTTTTGTTTGAAGCCTGAAAGGGCCGAACACTTTTGCAAGTCACTGTATATATATATATATATTTTTTTTTAGTTTACATATTTTTTCATCAACAGATTGGAAAGACGGATTGAAAAACTGAAATTGTGAAATGTCTGGCATAGATACGTGTTACAGTTTCATCAAATAAAGATTATTCCTTCTGAAAAGTTACAGATTTCAACTATTCTTCCTATATCATCTTCTCATGGTTTTCACAAGTACTAGACCAATTACAGTTCTAGCATGTGTATCAGAGCTATCGTAAACAACCTTTGCACCTGTGTGTCCATCACATGACCATGGACAGATTCTTATCCACTGAATCAAACATCCTATAGAATCAGCCATCTTGAAGAATTGACACAGGAAATATATTAGTAAATTACACAACCTTTCATTATAGAAGTCATAACATTACTTTTTCTTTATTTGTAACAACCCTTTAGCCCTTTCGCTGCCTTGCCATTTTTTCACCCTTTTTAAAGGTAGTCTGTCACCTAATTTTCACCAATATAACTAAGAGCAATGCCCCATAGAAGATTGCAGACACATCCCAGACATACCTTTGTATGCACTTTGTGTCTGTATTACATGTCCAGGAAAAGCACTTTTATTCTGCTGAAAAACAGCTCCCAAATGCCCAGTTGATTTCTAACAGCTATAGCTTCTGATATAGTAGATATAAGGCTATGATTCTGGTATCGTTTGAAAGGTTGGAATGACAGCTTTCAAACAAGGTTCATATTTTTATTGGCTACCAATCCCAAGATATGAGCAGCTAAAGCAGCCCGCCCCTCTTCAGTCTGGTTTGCTTTGGGCACTTGCAGCAGCAGAGCTGGGCACTTGGGAGGTGTTTTCCAGCAGAATAAAAGTGCTTTTCCTGAACATGGAATACAGACAGTGCACACAGTTATGTCTGGGATGTGTATGCAATCTTCTATGGGGCAGTGCTCTTCGTTATATTGGTGAAAAACAGGTGACAGACTCCCTTTAAAAAAAAAAAATTAAACCTGAATTATATAAAAAAATTATATTTTACCCCATAACCATACTTTTTCCTGAAGGTAGACACCTGGTGTATTTTGAAAATACCACACAGGTGCCTTTATGTGATTTACATCAAAGCATAGAGTTTTGTATAAAATGCAACAAATTCACATTTGTGACAAAGTGTGCACACTCAAGTTTGAGGTGTCCAAAATTCCTGCATGTCACTTATGCCCATGACTATATGCACATAGTATCACATACTGTATTTACTAGAAATAAAGAGACCAAAAATCTCTGCAAACATTTGAGTCACAGAATTAACAAATGGTCTGTGGTTTGGGAACATGGGGTGATGTGTAACATTTCATCTTCTTATTGCTTTAACGGAAGAAAAAGATCCCCTCCCCCAATGTGACAATTTGATGTCATGTATACTCTTTACGCTTGAGTGAATTGAGCTTCGTATCATAGATCTGAAGTTGATTTGTTAAAAAAAACTTCATTTGTAATGCTGTTCCCGTACAGCATTAAACTATATGGCTCCGTGTAGCAAAACCTAGACTCGGCCGAAGTTGTGAGAGACTTCGCTGATTCCTACTGTGTATTTAACCCCTTCACCCCCGGAGCTTTTTTCGGTTCTGCATTTTCGTTTTGCGCTCCCTGCCTTCAAACAGCCATAACTCTTTTATTTTTCTGTTCACATAGCTGTATGAGGGCTTGTTTTTTGCGGGACAAGTTGTACTTTCCAACACCACCATTTAATATTGCATACGGTGTAGTGGGAAGCGGGAAAAAAATTCCAAACCGGGTGAAATTGCAAAGAAAACGCTATTCCGCTACAGTTCTACGGATTTCTTATTTACAGCGTTCGATGTGCATTAAAACTGATCCATTACTTTCATTCTACTGGTCAGTACGAATCCGGCAATACCTAATATGTATAGTTTTTCCTGCGTTTTCATAGTGATAAAATAATTCGAAAGTTGCCCTTTTTTTTTTTTTTTTTTCCTTGTCATATCTTGACCCCTATAATTTTTTGGTATTTATGTGTACAGAGCTGTATGGGGGCTCATTTTTTGCGGGACGATCTGAAGTTTTTATTGATACCATTCTGGGGTGTGGTATGACTTTTTGATCACTTTTTATTTAATTTTTTTTAGAAAAAAAAAGCGACAAAAAACGGCAAATCGCCATTTGGACGCTTTTTTTCCGCCACACAATTCGCCGTATTGGAATTTTTTTTTTAATATTTTAAAAGTACGGGCGTTTTCGGTCACGGTGATACCCATGATGTCTATATTTATTGTTATTTAGGTATTTATTTTTTACTTATACGGAAAGGGGGGTGATTTGAACTTTTACATCTTTTTTATTTTTTATATATTTTTTAACATTTTTTTTTTTTTTTTTTACTATTAGAAAGCTCAAATATGGGCTTATATATTGTGGCTTTTTTTTTTCTTTATGAGCAATTATGGATTTTATAGACTCAGAAATCCATGAGTTGCTCATTTCTTATCCTGGCCTGCCATCTAGTGGCCAGAATAAGAATTGCACTTTGAAAACTGTAATCCTCACCAGCGAGGATTACAGTTTTCATATGGTGTACAGACACCCCGAAAACAGGAATCCGAAGTTGGCTTTGGTACTGGCTGGTAGGTCGGTGATAATAAGTGATGCAACTGTGTTTATATATATATATATATATATATATATATATATATACAGTACAGACCAAAAGAAAACTCTTTGAATGAGAAGGTGTGTCCAAACTTTTGGTCTGTACTGTATATATATATATATTGTAAGGGATCGTATCCTCTCAGGGGGTTGACATCACACAATATCTTCAAAACACGGGGATTTTCAGGTCCAACTCAGTTTTATTGGCACCAGCACACCAAAACAAATCATAAAAAAACACCTGCCCGGCTGGGCTCTGACTAAACACAGTTCAGCTAACTCACCTAAATACATACGCTGTTCACACAGCTTTTTGGTGCGGCTTCCTCAGCCGATCAGTCCAGCAGCCTCCTGGCTGTGACTCCAACCGTATCCTTTGGGGGGAGATGGTCCAATAGTCCTCCCGACTATGACCGTGTGACCCTCTTCTCCTAGGGTCACTGGGCCCCCCAAACTTCCAGGCTACACAGAGCCTTGTGGCCCCCCAGCCCTCCTGGCTGAGACCACACACACACAGAGCCTCCACAGGCTCTAACCTCTCAGGCCTCCTCAGCCTTTCTCCTCTTCCCAGACTGACACTGAGGGCTGGTTTATCACAGCAGTAATTACACCCAGGTGGCCTCACCTGTGTTAGAATAGGGATGTGCACTGGAATATCCACTCACTATATATATATATATCTCACTATATATATATATATACAGTACAGACCAAAAGTTTGGACACACCTCATTCAAAGAGTTTTCTGTATTTTCATGACTTTGAAAATTGTAGATTCACACTGAAGGCATCAAAACTATGAATTAACACGTGGAATTATATACTTAACAAAAAAGTGTGAAACAACTGAAAATATGTCTTATATTCTAGGTTCTTCAAAGTAGCCACATTTTGCTTTGATTACTGATTTGCACACTCTTGGCATTCTCTTGATGAGCTTCAAGAGGTAGTCACCTGAAATGGTATTCCAACAGTCTTGAAAGAGTTCCCAGAGATGCTTAGCACTTGTTGGCCCTTTTGCCTTCACTCTGCGGTCCAGCTCACCCCAAATCATCTCGATTGGGTTCAGGTCTGGTGACTGTGGAGGCCAGGTCATCTGGCGTAGCACCCCATCACTCTCCTTCTTGGTCAAATAGCCCTTACACAGCCTGGAGGTGTGTTTGGGGTCATTGTCCTGTTGATAAATAAATGATGGCCCAACTAAATGCAAACCGGATGGAATAGCATGCCCCTGCAAGATGCTGTGGTAGCCATGCTGGTTCAGTATGCCTTCAATTTTGAATAAATCCCCAACAGTGTCACCAGCAAAGCCCCCCACACCATCACACCTCCTCCTCCATGCTTTACTGTGGGAACCAGGCATGTGGAGTCCATCCGTTCACCTTTTCTGCATCGCACAAAGACATGGTGGTTGGAACCAAAGATCTCAAATTTGGACTCATCAGACCAAAGCACAGATTTCCAGTGGTCTAATGTTCATTCCTTGTGTTCTTTAGCCCAAACAAGTCTCTTCTGCTTGTTGCCTGTCCTTAGCAGTGGTTTCCTAGCAGCTATTTTACCATGAAGGCCTGCTGCACACAGTCTCCTCTTAACAGTTGTTGTAGAGATGTGTCTGCTGCTAGAACTCTGTGTGGCATTGACCTGGTCTCTAATCTGAGCTGCTGTTAACCTGCGATTTCTGAGGCTGGTGACTCGGATGAACTTATCCTCCGCAGCAGAGGTGATTCTTGGTCTTCCTTTCCTGGGGCGGTCCTCATGTGAGCCAGTTTCTTTGTAGCGCTTGATGGTTTTTGCGACTGCACTTGGGGACACTTTCAAAGTTTTCCTATTTTTTTGGACTGACTGACCTTCCTTTCTTAAAGTAATGATGGCCACTCGTTTTTCTTTACTCAGCTGCTTTTTTCTTGCCATAATACAAATTCTAACAGTCTATTCAGTAGGACTATCAGCTGTGTATCCACCTGACTTCTGCCCAACACAACTCATGGTCCAACCCCATTTCTAAGGCAAGAAATCCCACTTATTAAACCTGACAGGGCACACCTGTGAAGTGAAAACCATTTCAGTTGACTACCTCTTGAAGCTCATCAAGAGAATGCCAAGAGTGTGCAAACCCAGAACATACTAACTAAAACATAGCCTTTATTAGCAAATAATTAAAAGGTATAGTAATATAAACCAAAAGAAAAAAGATCAGTATCAGTGTTCTTTTTAATGTGAGTCCAGGGATGCCCTATTCCGTGATAGAGAGGGGAAAATAGCTCATGTCAGGATAACTTGAATGATGAGGCGGATGATATAAAGATCTAGCCCTAATAATATACCTGACTAGTCGACCCTACCTAGAACGGAATAGCCGCCCCGACAGGGGCGATCCCGTATCAGGAACCTCCTATTATCCCTCATGAGGCCCTGATACAGAGAAACCACAACCACTCCTAAATATCACCACACCAGTGAAAAGTGATTATGTTATATAAAATAACAAATTATAAACATATAAATAATTGATAAGTAAATAATGGTCAGTTAATATTGTTAATTGTATTCAATATGATAAACACAAATTCCTACCAGGTTGATATATAAATACTAGTCAATTAATATTGCTAGTTGTATTCAACATAATAGAAAAAAATTCCTATAATAGAAAAAAGTTCCTACGCGTTTCACCTATAGATAACGGTTCATCAGGGAACTGAAGATCAGCAAGACAATATTACAACACCGGTAAATCAGCCGGATATTCTGACCAAGAAATATGATACAAAACAATTATAACAAAAACATGGAAGCATCCAATACATCCATTTGTCTTCACCAGCGATAGCCTCAGATGGTATGCAGATCAAATCCTATATAGATTGCCCAATCAGCATAGCAGAGATATAGTTACAAAAGGACTACAGTTATATAGTCCCAACCATAGGTATCGCATAAGACTGTGTGAAATAATATCTATGCCACCGTGGATAAAAGATGGCATTAAAACGTGTAGACATAATTTCGGATACACAGTCTCCAAACCAGTGCAATCATCATCTATACTTGCGTATGACCGAGACCACTCAAGTCGTCATGATGGATATAGCGCCGGTGCGCTCGTGCCTATGCGCTGCCGTCAGAAGATATGGATGCTGGACTTGAGTGGTCTCGGTCATACGCAAGTATAGATGATGATTGCACTGGTTTGGAGACTGTGTATCCGAAATTATGTCTACACGTTTTAATGCCATCTTTTATCCACGGTGGCATGGATATTATTTCACACAGTCTTATGCGATACCTATGGTTGGGACTATATAACTGTAGTCCTTTTGTAACTATATCTCTGCTATGCTGATTGGGCAATCTATATAGGATTTGATCTGCATACCATCTGAGGCTATCGCTGGTGAAGACAAATGGATGTATTGGATGCTTCCATGTTTTTGTTATAATTGTTTTGTATCATATTTCTTGGTCAGAATATCCGGCTGATTTACCGGTGTTGTAATATTGTCTTGCTGATCTTCAGTTCCCTGATGAACCGTTATCTATAGGTGAAACGCGTAGGAACTTTTTTCTATTATAGGAATTTTTTTCTATTATGTTGAATACAACTAGCAATATTAATTGACTAGTATTTATATATCAACCTGGTAGGAATTTGTGTTTATCATATTGTAGTAAAGAAAAAATGGCAGCACAAAAAGCAAACAGCAAAAAACGGAGGTGCCAAGCCTATGACCCGACCATGATCATAAATAATAAAGAAAAAAGGCAGCACCCTCCAAAGGACTAAAATCAAAAGGATTTATTTACCAAGGTGAGACACGCGACGTTTCGGCTCTAAACAGGAGCCTTTCTCAAGCAAAAGTGAACAGTGATAGCCAAACATTTATACATCAGATACAAGTGTGCATAATCAATCAATATCAATTCATAATCAAAGATAATAAGTATAAAAAGTGTACAAAAACATATAAATAACATCCCAGTGTAGAAGCAAACATGATCAAATATAGAATAATAGGTGACAGGTAATGAAAACCATGATAGATATATATAAAAATAACATATAATACATAAACTAGTGATATATACTTTATTAAAATCACATGTGCAATTAATAAGTGATCAAAAGGGACCAACCAGCCTGGTCCATGTGGTACGATAATGGAGTCCGGGAACGGGCAATACGTGGAGCTGTTATTAACGTCTTTAATTGAAGACTGCGCATGTCGACAACATATGTAGCAGAGTCGAAAATATCTTCAGCCACTGCGCACGGGACCCACGCGCAGTGTATAGAGCAAACTAGAGTCAGTCTGTGCCGAGGATGGAATTCACAGCAGCGCCGATCCAGCGCATGCGCTATGGGATCGTCCCCAGCCGGTCAATGCCGAGGATGGAGTTTAAAACCGCCTCATATTCCAAGCGCATGCGCAATGGACAGGCAAGAGTATCCGAGAGCCATCTTGGAAATGGTACAATACTAGAATGAAAGCAATGTGACAGATTCTTGTCACCCATATATACAGGGATCTCCTGTGGGCATCACTACAGGTATACAGAAGCCAGAAAGGTGGGGACAATGAATAATGCATCATACCGTAACGCAATGATTCACGCACCATACCGTTACAATGACCGACCAATCCACTGGGACAGTAGAAGGTCAAGTCAATAGTCGGTATAACCACCCAGGCATACATACCATATAGCTGCCTCCAAACTTTTGAAGATATACAACCAAAATATAGTGGCTTACCGTATCCCACCCATGGCTATAGATATGGATATAACTCCAAAGCATTTTCTTTAAAAACGGAATATAACCAAAAATACAGGACAAAACAACAAACGATTCTATATGAAAAAGGACATGTAGCAGAGAGACGATAAATAGGCCCCCGTATTGCTCGACCAGATCTCCATAGTCCACAGGACCCTAAAAGTAAAAAGAACAATTAGTATCAATATTATAATATACCTTATATGTAAAAGAATCACATACACATAAGAAAGATGTTATAACAGAAACCCTATAGGTACGGTAGGGCAAGGCGTTCTACAATAGTACACCCAATTTATATTCAATATTAAGACCAAAAGGATGTAATGTGGACAATTTATGTATCCACTCAAGCTCTCTCCGCAGTAAAATCTTAGTGCGGTTGCCCCCATGTCGTAGTGGAGGAACATAGTCAATAACCTTAAACCGTAATTGTTGCTCAGTGTGTTTATGCTCAACAAAATGTCTCGATACTGGTAAATCGAGCCTTTTCTTGCGGATTGTGTATCTGTGGTAGTTGAGCCTCGTTTTTAAATCCAAGGTAGTCTCCCCTATATACCATAGATTGCAAGGACAGATCAGTAAATAAATGACAAAGTCAGAGTCACAAGTAAGATAATGTCGTATAGAGAAAACCTCCCCAGTCCTTGGATGTGTAAACTGAGCCCCTTTTAACATAAGGCGACAGTTCACACAAGACAAGCACGGGAAACAACCCATTTTCGGCGCCTGCAACAATGTCTGTCTAGACCGTCTAATGGGGGCTGTATCGGCATGTACCAATTGATCACCAATACTACGTGTACGACGATAGGAAAATACAGGGGGAGACTTAAACTCCACAACATCATCATGACCCCCACCGTCTTTTGGAGGGTGCTGCCTTTTTTCTTTATTATTGTTTATCATATTGAATACAATTAACAATATTAACCCCTTCAGCCCCGGGCCTGTTTTCACCTTCATGCCCAGGCCATTTTTTGCAAATCTGACATGTGTCACTTTATGTGGTAATAACTTTGGAATGCTTTTACTTATCCAGGCCATTCTGAGATTGTTTTCTCGTCACATATTGTGCTTCACGACAGTAGTAAATATTTGGCAAAATATTTCATTTTTATTTTTTAAAAAATACCAAATTTACCAAAAATTTTGAAAAATTTCCAAATTTCAATTTCTCTACTTTCAAAATACATAGTAATACCTCCAAAAATAGTTATTATTTTACATTCCCCATATGTCTACTTTATGTTGGCATCATTTTATAAATGTCATTTTACTTTTTTGGGACGTTAGAGGGCTTAGAAGTTTAGAAGCCATTTTTCAAATTTTCACCAAATTTTCCAAAACCATTTTTTTAAGCACCAATTCAGATATAAAGTGATTTTGAGGGGCTTACATAATGAAACCCCCCATAAATGACCCCATTTTAGAAACTACACCCCTCAAATTATAAAAAACTGCTGTTACAAACTTTGTTAACCCTTCAGGTGTTCCACAAGAATTAAAGGAAAATGGAGGTGAAATTTCAAAATTTCAATTTTTTGGTAGATTATTCATGTTAATAATTTTTTCTTGCAACACAGTAAGGGTTAACAGCAAACTAAACCTCAATATACATTGCTCTGATTCTGCAGTTTACAGAAATACCCCATATGTGGTGGTAAACGTCTCTATGGGTTTGTGGCAGTGGTCAGAAGGAAAGGAGCGCCATATGGATTTTGGAGGCAGATTTTGCTAGAATAGTTTTTAGGCACCATTTTGTAATTGAGAGACCCTGACGTACCCCTAGAGTGGAAACCCTCAAAAAGTGACCCCATTTTGGAAACTACACCCTTCAACAAATATATTAAGGGGGGTACTGACCACTTTGACCCCCTAAGTGTTTTACGGAACTTGGAAACACTTGGCTGTGAAAATGAAAAATTTCATTTCTTCCAATAAAATGTTGCTTTAGCCCCAAATTTGTTGTATTTTCATAAGGGGTAACAGGAGAAAAGCACCACATAATTTGTTACCCATTTTCTCCTGAATACGGAAACACCCCATATGTTGTGGTAAACTGATGTGGGGGCACATGGCAGGACTCAAAACAGAAGGAGCGCCATATGGATATTACAACACAGATTTTGATGGAATGGTTTGCGGGAGCCATTGATTTTTATTTTTTTGAGTTATTGTCTTATGTGGGGCTCGTTTTTTGCGGGATGAGCTAATGTTTTCATTGGTACCATTTTGGGGTACATAAGACTTTTTGATCGCTTGGTATTACACTTTTTGTGAGTCAAGGTGAAAAAAATAGCTGTTTTGGCATAGTTTTTTAAACATTTTTTTTACAGAATTCACCAGAGAGGGCAAATCATGTGATATTTTTATAGAGCAGGTTGTTACGGACACGGTGGTACCCAATATGTCTACCATTTTTATTTTTAGAAAGCTTTACACATTAGATGCATTTTTGAACAGAATAAAATCTTTATTTTGTGTTGCCATTTTCAGAGAGCCATATTTTTTTCAGTTTTTGGTCGATTGTCTCAGGTAGGGTATCGTTTTTGCAGTACAAGATGATGGTTTGATTGGTACCATTTTGGGTCAAATACGCCTTTTTGATCGCCTGCTATTACACTTTTTGTAAGGCAAGAGGGAAAAAAATGGTTGTTTTGGCATAGTTTTTTTTTTTTTTTTTTGCAGCATTCACCTGGGGGACCATCTCATGTGATATTTTTATAGAGCAGGTTGTTACGGACGTGGCGATACCAAATATGTCTAACTTTTTTATTTTTGGAAAGTTTTACACATTAGATGCATTTTTAGTTTTAAGTACTTTTTATTGAAAATTTTTTTTTTCCAAACAATAATATACACATACAAACATATGTTATAAAATAGCAATGTACAAAGGAAGTGTATCAGCAGGCATATAATAAGCTGTCAGAGGTATACATAGAATATCTATCATGCATGTACTAATCATCATTCCATGTTCCCCACTGTAATCTGCACGGTGATAATCATTCTTCATAGCTGACATGTGGGTTTTAGAACCAACTTCCATGTAACAATCATTCTCGATCTGCGTTTGTACGCTAAATATGCAAAATAACATGTGTAGAACATAAAAAGAAAGTAAGAACACATAATGAACCAAAAAGGTCACATATAGGTAAACCGGTCCTCAGGAGAAGTCTGTAAGAGTTGACTCTCTTCGTTGATCTAAAATGATATTGATTCTAATATCAGACAGGGATTGACGATGGCATGAAAAGGGTCCAGGCCTTCCACTGTGCCTCATATCTGGGAAACCTGTGTTCTTTGAGTGCTATCAATTTCTCATAGAGACAAGTGGTATTCACTCTTGCTATAATTTCTTGGATATTGGGAACATTTGAGCTTTTCCAATGTTTAGTGATGGCTATTTTCGTGGAGAGAAATAAATGGGCTATAGGGATGCGGAAAGCATTTGGTATTTTCTTAATGTAAAAAAAGAAGAGGGCCATAAGGGGAGATTTCGTAATAGTGATGCCACTGAACTTAGATGCCAGCTGGAATGTATCTGACCACAAGGCCTTCAGCTTTGGACAAGACCAGAGGACATGCATCAGGGTGCCTAGTGCCCCACAGTTCCTCCAGCAATATTGAGATGTGCCAGGATAAATTTGGCTTAAACGTTCCGGAGTGTAATACCAGCGAAGGTAAGTTTTTACTACTGCTTCGTAGTGCGAGACACAGTGGAATGCCGTAGACATAAATTGTATAGCCTTTTTCCAGTCTGTGGGAGAGATGGTGCGCTGAAGTTCTTTTTCCCACGATAAGAAGGGAGTAGATTTGACAAAAGACATTTTTGAATGCAACATATTATATATCGGGCGCATGCCTAGGAGAGTCCTTGGAGGCTCAGGGCTGGACCAGAGCTTCAAGATATCCGTATGTAATGTAATATGGCATGGGTCACTTTTAGAGAGCAAATGTCGGATCTGCAAGTATTTGTAGAAGTCTCCTTTTGGTAAAGAGAATTCCAATTGCAGGTTTTCAAAAGACTTCAAGATTTTATTACTATAAAGCATATGTACTGAGGTGAGACCCTTCTTATACCAGTCACTCAGGCCCAGCCCTGGAATCCAGAGCTCCAGTATTTGTATGGGTGCCCTATCAGGTACTGATATGGGGGGTGGGAGTCCCCTGTGAATGGAACATTTTCCAATAATATACAGAAGATGACACTAAATATGGTAGAGAGTGCATTCCCCCTGGTTCAGATCCCAGGCTGTGTATCAGAAGGGCTCTTAGGTTGTTGGAAGGGATTAGTGATGATTCTATGTCCAGCCAAGGAGTATTCCTTCTATTCCACCACCAATCTCTCAGTTGCTGCACTCTAGTAGCTAGAAAGTACTCTTTAATATTTGGAAGGCTCAGACCACCCGCCTGTTTGTGTCTATACAGTATAGATGCCGCAATACTGGGTTTCCTACCTGCCCATATAAAAAGAATTAGTGAGTGCCTGGGCCTTGTTTAAGAAGGACAACGGCACTCTGATAGGTATTGTACGAAATATGAACAGTAGTTTGGGAAGGAGCAACATTTTGAACGAGGCTATCCTACCCAACCAAGATGTCTCTACTTTACTCAGTTTGGAAGCTTCCTTGGTTATATCTTCCAATATAGGGGTATAGTTGCATTGAAATGCTAAGGACATGGATCTAGGAATCTGAGTACCCAAATATTTAATGCTGACTTCCTGCCAGTCTAGGTGAAAAGAGATTTGATCTCCTGAAGCTGAGTGGGAGGAAGGTTGAAAGGAAGGGCCTGTGACTTAGCTGCGTTTATCTTATAGTAGGACATCTTGCCAAAGTCCTTTATTATTGAGAATGCAGTAGCCAGTGATAAACTAGGGTTAACCAACATCAGCATAATATCATCTGCATATAAAGAAATGCAGTGGGTATTTGATCCTATTGTGACACCCTGAACTTCGGGGTGGTTCCTCAACACATGGGCCAGAGGCTCGATAGCTAGTATGAACATCAACGGCGATAATGGGCATCCTTGCCTGGTTCCGTTGGATATCTTAAATTCTTGAGAAACCGTGCCATTAATGAACACTTTAGCAGTGGGGTTAGAATAAAGTGCCCTGATGGCTAAAATGAAAGGATCCCCTAGGCCCATGGTCTTCAGAACCGAGAAGGCATACGACCAATTCAGGCGGTCAAACGCCTTCTCGGCGTCGAGTGTAACCAATACTGCTCCCTTACCCGACCTCTCCAAATGATCCACTATATTCAGTACTCTTCTGGTGTTATCAGTCAGCTGCCTTCCTTTCATAAAACCTGTTTGATCGATGTCGATCAGGGCTGACAGGACTACGCTCAACCTAGAAGCTAGTACTTTCGCATAGACCTTCAGGTCCGTATTCAATAGAGATATGGGTCTGAAATTTTGTGGACAGATGGGAGGCTTCCCTGGTTTGGGCAGTGCAACAATGGTTGCCTCTTGCATCTCTTTTGGCAGGGAACCTTCTTGGAAAGCCTTGTTCAGTACTACCACTAGGTGCGGGATCAAGAGGCTGTGGAAGGTTTTATAATATGCCGTGGAGAAGCCATCTGGCCCAGGGGCTTTATGCATGGGGAGGTCCCTAATAACCTTCTCTATTTCAGAAACCGTGATAGGAGATTCTAAAGATTGCCTATGTGAAGCAGATAGTTGTGGGAGGTTGAGGGTCGATAGGTATGACTGAATAGCCTCAATAGGGGCAGTATTTGTCTGGGGGGAAGAGTGGAGGTTATACAGAGAGGCATAATAGTCCTTGAATTGATCGGCTATAGCCCTGGGGTCAGCTATTTTGGCTTTGGTGGTAGGGTGTTCCAGGAATGCAATCCTAGATTTTGCTACTCTGGCTTTGAGACGTTTGGCTAAGAGGCTACCTGCCTTATTGTTTTGTGAATAATACCTCGCCCTGACTGCCGTAAGTTGTCTTTCGTATTGATTTAAGAGGCATTCCCTTAATTGAAGCCTGAGTGAGGAGATTCGATTGGTGCGGGAGGGTTCTATATGTTGTTTGTTGAGTCCTTCAAGAGCTGACAGTTCAGTCATGATCTCTGTCATCTTTTTTCTCTTTGTTTTTTAAGTATATGGCCCTGTTGTATGAACATGCCTCTCATGTAGGCCTTATGGGCGTTCCATAGGCCTATATGGGTTGGAGACTGACTTATCATTATTAGTAAAATATTCTGAAAGGGCAGTTGTAAAGCCCAATTTAGAAGAAGGGTTTTTCAAGAGATATGGGTTACACCTCCAATAGGTGTCTTTTACATTATAGGCTTCCTGAATAGTGAGAGAGATAACCGCATGGTCCGACCATTTGATCAATTCTATCGTGGATGTAGTGGCCAATTGGAGGAGGGACCTGCCTACTAAAAAAGATCGATACGGGAGTATGATCTATGAGCTGCTGAAAAAAAAAGTGTAGTCCCTCTCTGACCCGTGCTGCAGCCGCCATACATCGTATAATTCCTCGGTATGCAGGAGGGATGCTAGAGAGTGCGTTATAGATCTATTAGTGGCTGTGGAGGTCCATCTGGGGTCTGGTGTTAGGTTAAAATCCCCCCCAACAATAAGATGGCCTTGTTTCATTTTATTGATTTTCCCCATAAGCCTTGTCAAAAACCTGAGTTGGTGACGGTTAGGTGCATAGAGACTGATAATGGTATATGCCATATTATTAAGTCTGCAAACCAGGATCACGTATCTCCCATTGGGGTCAATCAACAAGGAGATACATTGGAACGCCACCGTAGATTTGGACCGCCAAGATAACCCCTCTCTGCTTTTATTATGGTGGGCCTGGTAAATATGGGGATATGAGGATGCTGTATGCGATGTGCATCTGTTTGAGTAATGTGCGATTCCTGCACGCATAGGATATCTGCGGACAATTGGGTGGCCTCTGTCCACATATGTGACCTCTTTTGAGGGCTGTTGAGGCCTTTAGCATTTATTGACCACTACCTTTAATACCATTTTGTAGTCTGGCATTTGCCACACAGACGCCATACTCACATATGACGGGTAGCATACCACCATTCTCCCTGCCCTGAGACCAGTGACCTTAAACATAATAAACAGAGCAGAACATAACGTGTTAGGGTAACACAAGTTAAAACAATGAACATAACCAAGTCTGGTATAACAGAGGAGAAACCAGACAAACATAGAGACATATTACTTACTATCCAAGGTAATACCGAAGTGTGGGGGAAAAAGTCCGGCATGTAACCTGAGCAGTAGGTTAGTCAGTTCGACACATGACTTGATCCTGAATGTTATCAATGCTTCGTTCCCCTTTTGGACACCACCGTGTGCCACTCCTGATCCATTCGTTGAGGGGAACGACCAGGGGGATTCGGATCCTCCAGCACGGAAATGTTCCAGGATGTTAGAAGCGCTCTGCCCGTTTCCACCGAAGGCACAGTATACTGAACCCCATTACGGGTAATGATCAGCTTCACAGGGAAGCCCCACTTATATAGGATCTTGTGCTCACGTAATGTGGCCGTGATAGAGGCCAGAGCCCTCCTTTGTCGCAGGGTCACCGCCGATAGATCCGTGTACAGCTTAACTGAGGAGTAAGGCGAGGGCAATGTTGGGGATTTCCTAGCAGCATCCATGACCTTCTCCTTGATATGGTAGAAGTGCAACCGCCGCCAAAATGTCCCGAGGTGTGGTTTCAGGTAGATGGCGGGGACGCGGGATCCGGTGCGCCCTATCTATAATGATATCATGAGCTGAGCATTCTGGCAACAGGGCTTTAATCAGGGATTGCAGATGGGAGGTAATCTCACTGTGCTGAATATCCTCTGAAATGCCACGGAATTTAACATTGTTCCGTCTGGAACGATCTTCAAGGTCAGTAAGTTTAGCCCTGACCTGTTCCATTTCCTCAGCCAAGTCATTGTGGGCATCCACTAATTTATTATGTGATTCAGCGAATGAGCCCGTTTTTGATTCAATATGGCTTACTCTGCTATCTAGATCTTTAATAGAGGCCTGCACGGGCGATAGCAAAGCAGAGAAGTCCTTGTGGAGAGACGGCCACCAACATGCTTTTCAGCAGGTTACCTGAGGCTGGGGCTTCCGAGGTCTGAAAGACTTGCAGGGCCTCTGAATGCTGCCATTGTTCTGGATGTTGCTCACGCGGTGACTCTGCAGAGGGTTGCTCCTGTAGCCTGGGCCTCTGTTTCTGCGGGCTGCGAGAATCCGGCGTGATGGGTGAGGATCCGTTGGCAGAGCTGGATCTAGGGGTTTTCTCACCTCCGCTCCCCGATGCATGTGAGTCTGAAGAGCCAGTCCCCGGCGATGGTGAATGTGCCGCCTGTAACTGTGCATGCGGCGGGGACTGAGACGAAGATGGCGGGCGAGGTGGGGAAGGCCCAGAACTCGCGCTCTCCCGCTCCCCGTCTTTTTCAAAGTAAAAGTCGAGTTTCCCCTGTTTGGCGTGTTGCCTTTTGCCCCTGGTCATCATGGAGGCTGGGAGTGACCACCGTGGGCTTGTAAGAGGGTTGATCGCTCAGGGGAAAGCTGCTTTGAGCTGCTGTGTGTCGGAGCTGTACGATCAAGCGGCCATTCCGCTCGGCAGCCAAGCCACGCCCCACATTAGATTTATTTTTGAACAGAATAAAATCTTTTTTTTGTGTTGCCATTTTCTAAGAGCCATATTTTTTTTATTTTTTGGGCGATTGTCTTAGGTAGGGTATCATTTTTTGCGGGACGAGATGACGATTTTATTAGTACCATTTTGGGATAAATACGCCTTTTTGATCGCGTAGTATTACACTTTTTGTGGGGGAAGGTGACCAAAAAATGGCTGTTTTGGCACTGTTTTTATTTTTTATTTTTTACTGTGTTCACCTGGCGGGATGGATTATGTGATATTTTTATAGAGCCGGTCCATACGGACGCGGCGATACCTAATATGCCTACTTTTTCTTTTTTTAACATTTTTTTTACTTTATTGGGGGGAAAATGGCGTTTTTCTTTTTTTTACTTGAAACTTTTATTATTATTATTATTATTTTTTTAACTTTATTTTTTAACTTTTTTTTCACCTTTTTTCAACTTTTGGGGGTCTGATCCCCTTTACAATGCATTACAATACTGTTGTATTGTAATGCATTGGCTGTAAGTGTATTACTCACAGTGGCTGCCATCCCTGCCTCGCAGGGATGGCAGCCACGATGCCTAAGAAAGGCATTGGGCTGCCATCCAAGCCATCGGGTCCCCGTCACAGCAGCGCGGGGACCCGATGGCCCCCCCGCTCGCCATCCTGAATATGCGCACACCTCATGTGAAGGGTTAATGCGCCGGCATCAGTGTTTTCACCGATGCTGGCGCATTCCCCAGGGTTCCGGCACCTGGGCACTGCCGGACCCCCGCCGCTGATCGGGCGGGCGCAGCTCCTGCACCCGCCCGATCAGCGCGCCGTACATGTACGGCGCTGGGCGGCAAGTCACGTCCCGCTGCGCCGTACATGTACGGCGCTGGGCGTGAAGGGGTTAACTGACCATTATTTACTTATCAATTATTTATATGTTTATAATTTGTTATTTTATATAACATAATCACTTTTCACTGGTGTGGTGATATTTAGGAGTGGTTGTGGTTTCTCTGTATCAGGGCCTCATGAGGGATAATAGGAGGTTCCTGATACGGGATCGCCCCTGTCGGGGCGGCTATTCCGTTCTAGGTAGGGTCGACTAGTCAGGTATATTATTAGGGCTAGATCTTTATATCATCCGCCTCATCATTCAAGTTATCCTGACCTGAGCTATTTTCCCCTCTCTATCACGGAATAGGGCATCCCTGGACTCACATTAAAAAGAACACTGATACTGATCTTTTTTCTTTTGGTTTATATTACTATACCTTTTAATTATTTGCTAATAAAGGCTATGTTTTAGTTAGTACGTTCTGTGATTGGTCGTTTCCTGTGTACTACTAACAATATCAGGTATGCTGGTTGATACGGACCAGAACTGTGATTATCAAGAGTGTGCAAAGCAGTAATCAAAGCAAAAGGTGGCTACTTTGAAGAACCTAGAATATAAGACATATTTTCAGTTGTTTCACACTTTTTTGTTAAGTATATAATTCCACATGTGTTAATTCATAGTTTTGATGCCTTCAGTGTGAATCTACAATTTTCATAGTCATGAAAATACAGAAAACTCTTTGAATGAGAAGGTGTGTCCAAACTTTTGGTCTGTACTGTATATACACTCTTCAACATTGAATTAAAAGTTATGGAATTATGGAAATCAGATACTAAAAAATGGAAACAAAATATTCTAATCATCTCAATGTATTCAGTTTCATTTATTTATTCATAGAATATAAGCGCCACACACAGAAATGCACGCACTTACTGTAAATGCCTTGGCATGCCATCAATGAGGTTACCATTGGTTGTCTGAGGAATGTTCTGCTACGCTGAATGCACTTGGGTATGCAAATCATCAAAACGCACTGCTGGCAGGTCCCTTTGCAATTGCCGTCAATGACGTCCCAGATGTATTTAATAGGAGACAAGTGTAGAGATGCTGCATGCCACAGTAGCACATTTTCAGCAATGCAGGCTGCTCACAGTAACAGTAACCTAAGACCCCCTTATGCCCTTTATTCTTTGGTCTGGAGTCTTGCAGACATTCCTATAGAGAAATTCTCTATGAATGGAACATGCCTGCTTGAAGTTCCAAGGGCTCAGTGACATACTGCATGGTTTCAGAAAGATCCTTTCCATTGACACAGGTCACCACCAAGGGCTTAATCAGGTGCAGGGTGGTTCATTAAGGCCTGATACAGGAACCAAAGTCTATGAAGGCTAGAACGGTAAACTGTGTACCACCATTGGACAGAGATACTGGCAAGGTCAACTTTGGAGAGAACTGGTCACCCAGGCCCATCTCCCCTATGGTCCCTAGGCTCAAAAGCCCAGCCTTGCAAGGCCAAGTGAAGACATAATGTCCCTTGGTACCACAATACAGACAGAAGGCACTGGAGCTCCTGACTTGATGCTCCTCTTCAGACAATTTGAGGCTATCCACTTGAAAGGGCTCCTGGACTTGAGTAGAAGATGGAGGAGTCAGAGGTCTATGTAATTTTGGTAACAACTGAAGAGACTCTCTCTCACTATTTCTTTAACATGTTCTTGGAACCAGAGATCAATGTGGGTAGGGAGATCAAACTCTCCAGGGTAGTCAGGATATCATGACCCGCCAGTTCATCCTTAAATGAGCTGACAGGCCCTCCCAGGAATGCTGCCACAAGAGCCTCATTGTTCCAGGCCAACTCAGAGGACAAAGTGCAAAACTGTTTCTGCAAAGTTGCAGAAGAGAGGAGGCGGCAGATGAGGTACATCCTGGATCACCAAATACTCTGTGGAAGGTGGTTAGGAACTCTTGCAGGTCACTTTTCACATGATCACCTCTCTCTCATAACATATTAGCCCAGGCAGGGGGCCTTGCTAGACTAATGTAAGTTATAAATTCCAGTTTAGTCTAGACTGAAGAAAAGTCTGGCAATTTGCAGTCCGCAGCATCTGATCTGCATTTTTTTTAGGGAAGATAGCACACCTTGTGCTGTCCGCATCCGTACGTCAGTTTTGTGGACCAGAATATGCATTTTTAGCATAGGATGGGATGTGCAGAACAGAAAATTACAGAATGCATACAACCATTATCCGTGTTTTGCAGATCCGCGATTTGATGACCTCAGAACAGATACATTCATGTGCATGATACAAAATCACACAGGGTTTTTGTGTTAAAAGTACATCAAAATGCAGTTATATGACAAGAATCTGCATAACTAATCATATGTCTGTTATGCATGAGATAGCCAAGATGATTGTGTATAAAATTATGGTAGTCACACGTTCAAAGCTGTAGTAGATGGTGAGATATAGAGTCTGAAAGTCAAAAGTTCACAACATTGTTACCCTTTTATCATCAGTGTATATGCAATATTTCTGATTTTAATTATGTATTATCATTGGGTATAACGTGTATGACAGCTCACTTTTTCTATAGGTTTTTGCAGTATATTTCTTGAGCATTTACCTGTTATTATTATTATTTTTGCCCTATATATATTGGCATACATATTGGGGTGGAACATGTAGGCTATGTCTGTTTTGACTGGTAGGTATATCTCATTTATCTACACAGAGAACAGGTATAAAGGAAATATTTGACCTGTTCTTTGTTTAGAGCTGCACCTGGTTTTGGCTTAAAATCAGTGATGAAAATCACTGACCAAAACATTGTAAATGAGGCATACAGCATAAAACGGCACTGTGTGAATACGTTTTAATGTGGAAAGCTACCGAGATTTAGCAGATTATGGTCTTTTAGCCTTTGAGATGAGAAGTGGAAAAATAGCCAAAAAACCACAAAAGAAAGTAACAGCTGTCAGTCAGATTAATTCTTAATGTTCACATTTTTAACAACTTCACCAATCACTGCATACTTATGTTCATTTTAAATATCAAAATACATTTCCAGGAACATACTTCTAATTTTGTTCAGATTCTGTGCAATTTCAGTTGATTAACCAGAAATTGCAACATTTAGAGCCATGATACAATTGTGTTGCTTCCAGCAGAGCAGCCTCTAATTTGCACCAATGAACTACTGTAGATTCCCAAGGGGCACAACAAATGTGATCAAATGGAAATCTTCAGAGCATACACCCACACATGCAAAGCCCACTTATATGCTGTAGGCTTTACTGCTTGTACTGTCTAAGATCTAAAGCAAGGAGAGAATTAGCTTCTTACCAGGGGTATTTTAGGATTATGAAGAATTAATAATTAAATCTATGTTGTTGTTTTTTTTTACTGAGTTTCAATCTATAACATAAGGCTGGTTTCACAAGAGCGAGTTCAATGTGTTGAACTCGCAGCGTGTGTCTGTGAGAGCTTCCATCCTGACCTACGTAGCATTGATAGGATCGCATAGAATTATATTGATTTATGATGCTATGTAACCCTTAGGCTGATTTCAAATTAGCGAATTCAACGCATTAAACTTGCAGCGTGTGTCAGCAGAAGCTCCCATACTGACTTCCCTAGCACTGATGGGGTCAAACAGCATTATACTGATTATGTTGCTATGTAACAGTGTTATACAATACATTCCAGAACACTAAGGGTTACATAGCATCATATATCAATTCAATGCCATGCGATCCTATCAGTGCTAGGTCAGGACGTGAGCTCTCGCAGACACACGCTGCAAGTTTAACACATTGAACTCGCTTGTGTGAAACCAGCCTAAGGAATAGCAATCATTATACACTGTAAACTAAAGAGTGTAAAGGGTAAAAAGTAAAGGGTGTCTCACAAACAACACCCGTGTTCATAGGTGCTGTTATGGCATATGGATATCATGAAAGGGATCCCTTACTCAGGCCACTGTATGACCCAATTCACTAAGTTAGGGCTCTTTCACACGAGTAAGTTTTCCATCTGGACAAAAACATGTAGAGAACACACAGCATCCTGACTGAATCCTGACCGTTCATTTCAATGGGTCTGTGTACATGTACATCAGGGCTGTGGAGTCAGTAACCCAAAGCCCCGTCTCCAACTCCGACTCCTCAATTTCACCTAACTCCGACTCCCGACTCCGACTCCCAATCCGACTCCCTCATACATGGCGCATGTTTAAGTGATAACTTTAAACAAACTTTGCATAAATCAATCATACAGATATGTCATGACTACAGATGAGCGAGCATACTCGTCCGAGCTTGGTGCTCGTTCGAGTATTAGGGTACTCGTAAGTGCTCGCTGCTCGGACGAGTATCTCGCCATGCTCGAGGAAATGGTAACTTACGCATCGTGCTTTTTTGGCGCCTATAAACACAGCCAATCACAAGCCAGGAGACTCTACGGTACACCCAGCATCACGTGGGGCCCTTACATGTCGATAGCAGGGGTTGGCTGGCCTGATCAGGTGACCCTGGAATATACTACTGACTGGCCGCGGTGCTCGGCTCAGATGCCGTTAGGGATAGAGCTGCTGCGTTTCAGGGAGAGTGTTAGGGCCTCCATTTAGTTCTCTGTTAGGCAGGAATCACCCACAAAGAACCCAACAGCCCTTCTAAGGGCTAGAAGACATTTTTTTTGTCTCCTGGCTTGGCTGGCTGGCACTAGTAGTGCAGCTATCGCCATATATAACCCCCTTTTTTTATGTTATATCTCAGTGATACAAATCCATTGCACACAGCAGTGTGGAACCATTCTGTGTGTTACAGTTCAGTACACTCACTATTTTCTGTCCAGGTGACACTGTCTGTACGTCACTTAATCCAACCAGGTCTTTTGCTCTCACGTATATAGCTTGATCACAAAAATCTCTGTGCGACATTTGTCTGGGTCGCAGTCTAAATAGCCACCGTCAGTAGGGTGTCGGTCAGCTCTACGATAGTTTCTGCACGTCACGTTCCAAAGAAAACAAAAATCCAAAACAAAATATACAAAAAAAAATTAGTTTTTTTGTTGTTTTAGCTCAGTGATACAAATCCATTTCACACAGCTGCGTGTAACCTTTCTGTGTGTCACAGTTCAGCACACTCGCTCCAATCCGTATATTCTGTCCAGGTGACACTTTCTGTATGTCACAGAATACAACCAAGTCATTTGCTACCTGTCACGTATATAGATTGATCCTAAAAATCTCTGTGCGACATTTGTCTGGGTCGCAGTCTAAATAGCCACCGTCAGTAGGGTGTCAGTCAGTTCTACGATAGTTTCTGCACGTCACGTTCCAAAAAAAACTAAACTAAAAAAAAAATATAAAAAAAATTAGTTTTTTTGTTGTTTTAGCTCAGTGATACAAATCCATTTCACACAGCTGCGTGTAACCTTTCTGTGTGTCACAGTTCAGCACACTCGCTCCAATCCGTATATTCTGTCCAGGTGACACTTTCTGTACGTCACAGAATACAACCAAGTCATTTGCTACCTGTCACGTATATAGATTGATCCTAAAAATCTCTGTGCGACATTTGTCTGGGTCGCAGTCTAAATAGCCACCGTCAGTAGGGTGTCAGTCAGCTCTACGATAGTTTCTGCACGTCACGTTCCAAAAAAAACAAAAATCCAAAACAAAATATACAAAAAAATTAGTTTTTTTGTTGTTTTAGCTCAGTGATACAAATCGATTTCACACAGCTGCGTGTAACCTTTCTGTGTGTCACAGTTCAGCAAACTCACTCCAATCCATATATTCTGTCCAGGTGACACTTTCTGTACGTCACTTAATTAAACCAGACTGAACAAGTTTGTGGGTTTCAGTACACCATGCCCGTTTATTTTTTTTTTTTATATCATACACTTATATACAGAAAATGTTGAACCCCAGGGCTAAGGGTCGAGGACGAGGGCGTGGGCATTCAATTACTGCAGGGGGCAGAGGCTGTGGTCCTGGGCAGGGTGAGACAGTACCTGCTGATGAGGGAGCTGTGGAACGCCGCAGAGCTACACTCCCTAGCTTCATGTCTCAACTTACAGGGACACGTGGTAGAGGACTGTTGAAACCACAACAGTGCGAACAGCTGATCTCGTGGATTGCGGACAATGCTTCAAGTAATTTGTCCACCAGTCAGTCTTCCACGCAGTCCACCCACGTTACCCAAGGGGGCACTCCTCTGGCTCCTCCACCTCAACCTCCTATCCCCCAGTCTGCCCCCTCCCAGGAAAATTTGGAATGCGATCCGGCATACTCTCAGGAACTGTTTTCTGTACCCTTCCCAGAGTCACAAACCACTTCTCAGGTTGCTGCTGACCTCGTTCCCGATGCCCAAGTTTTCCAACTGTCGCAGTCTGTGGGTGATGATGATGATGACAATGTTGAGTTAGTGGAAGAAGTTTGTAAAAAGGTGTCGGACGATGAGGAGACACGGTTGTCAGACAGTGGTGAAGTTGTTGTTAGGGGAGGAATTCCGAGGGGGGAGCAGACTGAGGAATCGGAGGATGACGAGGTGACTGACCCCAGCTGGGTTGATATGCCGAGTGAAGACAGTGCTTCTGAGGCGGAGGCGAGTGCTGCACCAGAACAGGTTGTAAGAGGCAGTGGTGTGGCCAGAGGGAGAAGCAGGGCCAGAGCTGGTGCATCAGCAGCAACTGTTTCACGTAGTGAAGCTCCCGTGGCGAGGCCTAGATGTTCGCAAGTCTGGAGGTTCTTTAAAGAAAGTGAGGATGACCGACGGACTGTGGTGTGCAACCTGTGCCACACCAGGATCAGCAGGGGTGCCACCACTACTAGCCTAAACACCACCAGCATGCGCAGGCATATGAGTGCTAAACACCCCACTCAATGGAACCAAGGCCGTTCACCACCTCCTGCGGGTCACACCACTGCTCCTTCCCCTGTGTCACTCGCTGCCTCTGCTAGTCAACCCCCTGCGTCACTTGCTGCCTCTGCTAGTCAACCCCCTGCCCAGGACCCCGGCACGAGCGCCTCCGGCAGGAAAACCACACATTCGCCTCCACGATCCTCCACAGTGTCCACCAACGTGTCCCAGCGCAGCGTTCAGCTGTCTTTACAGCAGACGCTGGAGCACAAGAGGAAATACAGTTCCACCCACCCACATGCCCAAGCCCTCAACGTCCACATCTCCAAATTGCTTAGCCTGGAGATGCTGCCCTATAGGCTGGTAGAGACCGAGGCCTTTCGAAATCTCATGGCGGTGGCTGCCCCTCGGTATTCGGTCCCCAGCTGCCACTATTTTTCCCGATGTGCCGTCCCAGCCCTACACCAGCAAGTGTCACAGAACATCATCCGTGCCCTGACCAACGCTGTTTCTGAGAAGGTCCACCTAACCACGGACACGTGGACAAGTGCTGCCGGGCAGGGACACTATATCTCACTGACAGCACATTGGGTTAACTTGGTGGAGGCTGGGACCGAGAATGACCCTGGGGCCGCTCATGTACTGCCCACACCGAGGATTGCGGGGCCTACCTCGGTCACGGTCTCTCAGACGTACTATGCCTCCTCCTCCTCCTCCGACCCCTCCTCCTCCTCCACCGAATTTCTATCCGTGGGCACGGCGCCTTCAGTCGGTAGCTCTAGGCGCAGCAGCAGTGCCGTGGGTAAGCGCCAGCAGGCGGTGCTCAAACTGCTGAGCTTAGGTGACAAAAGGCACACCGCCCAAGAGCTGTTACAGGGCATCACGGCGCAGACCGATGTGTGGCTGGCACCGCTGAACCTCAAGCCAGGCATGGTTGTGTGTGACAACGGGCGTAACCTGGTGGCGGCTCTGCAACTCGGCAGACTGACACATGTGCCATGCCTGGCCCACTTGTTCAATCTAATAGTTCAGCGGTTCCTCAAGACATACCCCAATCTGTCTGATTTGCTCACCAAGGTGCGCCACATCTGTGCGCATTTCCGCAAGTCCACCACAGATGCTGCCACTCTCAGGGCAGCGCAGCGCCGCCTACAACTGCCCGCTCACCGACTGTTGTGCGACGTGCCCACGAGATGGAATTCCACATTAAACATGTTATCCAGAGTTTACCAGCAGCGCAGAGCGATTGTAGACTGCCAGATGTCAACTTCCACCAGAACTGGTAGTCAGGTCAGTCAGATTCCTCAAGTCTACAATGAGGAGTGGACGTGGATGTCTGATATCTGCCAGGTGTTGAGCAACTTTGAGGAGTCAACACAGATTGTCAGCGGCGATGCCGCCATTATCAGCCTCACCATCCCGCTGCTTTGCCTGTTGAAAAATTCACTGCT